>VZRS01002658.1:47731-115352 GCA_013398055.1 Ifrita kowaldi | reverse complement strand
GGGTGAAGAGCAGAGGAACTGTTTGTTTTGCACCAATGTGGCAGAACTGAACAGCAGGAAAAAAACCAGAAAACGATCTTTTACAAATCATACTCTCTCTTAGATTTCTCTTAAAGATTTAAACTTTCTCTATTTGTTGAATGACCATGATACAAAGTCTTCTTAAGGTAACTACAAGAAGTTTACCCTAAGATCACACTAAAATCATACTATTTAAGAGCATGGAAAATAATTTTCTAATATGAAAAAACCCTGTAATTTTTGATTTGATCAAAGAAACGTTTGCTGTTTTCCCTGCCTTCTGAATAGCACATATGTTTATATAAACCAATCTGTTTTTCAGTAGATTCAGTAATACAACTTTACAATATTATTCAATAGTATTTGATCATATAGTCTTTTCTGAGTAATTTTTATCAGTATTTCTGGCAGTTTTCTCATTTCTCTTTCAAGGGGTTACACTCACTGTGGTGAAAAGTAGGTCAGACTGTGTGTTCTGTCATTAATAAATATCAGCTGAAATGCTGCAAATGCACTTACTGATAGCCAAATAGCACAGAAATAATAAGGGCAAAAAACATTTATGTCTATGATGACTAAAATAAACACAAAGGACATGGCAATCCCAACTGCTAAGCAATTGCTGGGAGAAAACAGTAAATCCCTTTGGGACCAAAATGGAATGATACTCCTGTATATTCAGAGATGGAAATAATTATAAAAACATGACCCATCTTCAGGAAGTCATTAAAAAGTTACAGCTTTGTTTGCCTGAGATACCGCAGGGGCCAATTTCATTAAGAGTCACCCTTCCACTGCTAAAGCATCAGGATGCCATTTACAGTTCAGTACTAGCAGACTGTCACATCATTAGAGCCCCTCTGGCTCATTACACAGCTTGCAGATGGTGCTCATCAGAATTAGGGACCAGGCTGGGACAGACGCAGGGTTTCAGCCAACGTAGATGCCAATTTCCTGAGCCAGAAACATTGCTCCCTGCTTGCCCCAAGCCACAAGCAGCCAGAAACAGGAACAGCACATTCAATAGTCAATGCCACTAAGCAGCCTGCCTGTGCAGAGAACAACTGCAAAGATGACAGAATGCTGTGTTTCAGAAGATCGTAAAAAGTCCAGGATGGTTTCCATCACCAAATTAGTTTGCTAGGAAGAGAAGTTGCATCACTAGGCACCTTGCACACTGGGTCAGACCAAGTGGATTTCCCACTTCTTCAATTTCCACTCATTTTCTCTAGAAATCTTTATTCTCACTCACCCATGTAAAAACTAGGTAGACATCCATCTCCACATAGTTAGACACATTGCTATCACAAACCCTAAAAGATTTTGAAAGATAAAATTTGTATCAAAATGTGCATTGGTTTTGTAAGGTTACATTTTGCTTGACTTCTAAACCCAAGGTTTCTGAACTAAATGTAATGGCTAGATTTAAAAATAAGGAAAAAAAGAAAACGGGAGAAAGCAATTAATTTTTTAAAGCTGTGATGAAAGTGGATACACAAAATTTTCCTTTCATATTTTATGTACATTTTTTAAATATTTAAATCTTTGGAATGGGAAAACAAGATACATCTGATTCAGAGACACTGCAGCCACATCTATAAATAGCTGCTTCTCTCAAACTTTTATGAAGTTTAACATCTTGGATCTGATTCACAAAAGTAAGTATGTATTTTATCTTCATAGCGTATTTGAGGCTGTAAACCACTGATCTATAGACACAGTTTAACTCAGCTCTGAGCACACATAAAAATGTTTTATAGTTGTGACAAGTGTTCTGTCATTGCCTGCAATAGTCCTTTAGTAAAAACATCAGTGCTTGCAATAAAAACCTACCTCTCTGCTAGACAGAGCAGTGATTTGCATTGATTCAGAGTGACAAGGTGCCACCAGTGCTTTGCTTCAGAACAAAAGTAACGGAAATATTTCTGGGATATTTAAGGTTGGCATAGGTAGTCATCAATAACCCATACATTTACATTTGATGGTATTTGCAAATGTTTCAGAAGATTCATTTTAACCTGTGCCCATCAAACTGCATCACTGTCCACCTGCCCAACAGGAAGCTGCTGTGTGGTACCTTTGTAAGTAAGGTCACAAAACCACTGCTTTTGTATAGGGTATGACTAAGAATTTACTTCATCTTTCTTCTTTACAAACTTCCCATCTACCTTCCAAGCCACAAAGACAGACTGAAGAATGAAAACTCCTTCTACCAAAGCTGTAGAGCCAGACACTTCTCAGCAAACAAAAATACACGCTGACAAGAATATCTTCTAAAGTTATGTATCAAGCAGTGTTAAACCTTTACCTGAAAACATAATCCTGTCTAGTAACTGTATCTTCACCACAGACCTTACATTTTCAAGTTCAAGCCATGGTTTAATTTCAAGGCACAAATCCTACAGGTAATACACGGGACACTACATGGAGAAATAACCAGCCATGCTTAACATAGACTTCAACTCTGTTTCAGAACTGTAGAATGGCAGCTGCCTCTCGAAGTCTGAGAAAGTATTTGAATTGAATTTGGGAAATGCACAGGAGCACTGCTGGCTATAATTCAGAAGCCAATTCTACTTCAGCCACCTACTAGTTTCTGCTTTGAAACTTTTCTAAAAGTAACCACAGATCTCAGAAGAGGGGGGAAAAAAAGGTAGTATTTCCAAAATATGGAATAAAAATGCAAACTTTCTTTGATCAAAGTACTTTTGTACCTTAGCAGCTAATGTGCAGACAGGGTATTTAACCAGTATTTGACAACAGCCAGCTGAAATGTTACAATATACTTGTATTTCTATAGCCAAACCTAAGCTCTAGATGGTTACAAGATGTAAGATGCAAGTACCATAAATCCTTTAATCCATCTGGAGAACATATTGAGCAAAGAGCTCGAATCCAGATGACCAAATCCTGGGTCTCTTTTTTCTTCTAGTTCCCCCCCGCTCCCCATCAGCTTCTATCTCTGTATTTTCTGCCACTTCTGATGCCCTGATGACACTGTGCCAAGCCTACAGGGCATGTATTAATTCTGCCTCTAAACTATGATGAATTAAGCAGCTTTATATCCTGTTATAATTCCAGTCCACTGATGGTTCACAGGGTCAAAAACCTCAATTCAGCACTAATCAATCTGATCCTCCAGCAAAAACCTTTCATGATCATTAACATCTTTAGCAGCTTGATGTCATTCCATGCTTTCTGTTCCATTCTGAAGGTAGCTGTGGACAGATACCAGTCACATATTCTACAAAAAATCCAAAGATGTGACTTACAAGCATTCCTGACAGTACTCTGAATGTCATCTTGTACCCCCTCTTCAGCTATGCTGAAGTAATTTATTCTTTTCCAAATCAGGCAAATCACTCACCAGGTGGCAATATTTCCTCCCTTTCCCTTCACCGGAGTAGTCACAAAATGCTTATTGCTCGTTTGTTCCACAGTAAATCTATTTTCCTTCTTTGAAATTACAAATCCAAGCTGCATTTTCTGACAGGATTCCCTCAGCAAGAGCATTATCCTTTGAATTAAAATTAGTGCCATGTAAAAATGGATCAAAACTGAACATAAACATCCATTTTCTATTGGATACAGGATATCTACAGGATAACCCTTTCATCAGCTAAACTGTTACTTTTACTAAAAACATCTGTCACAACACTGTCAAATTCTTACATTTTCTTTCTTATATGCACCTCCAAATCATGAACTAGCAGGAAAACAAAACAAAAGGATCTCAGCATCCGGATTTGTCAAGAACATTTCTGACAAACAGCTGTCAGAAACTGCAAGTAACTATTGTTTCTGCCTTACCTAAATCATGGAGTGGGTAACTCCTCCAAGCCCCTTATGGTTCTGCTAACCTGAATTAGAGACGTAACTAAGAAGGGAAATGTAAGAATAATTTTTTTTCTTTGCATAGGAAGTATGCAAAGATCTTAATAAACATTGAATGTTTGTTTTCAGGTTTTAATAAACACTGAATCCAATGTGTTTTCTAAGTATAGACAGATGGATACAGGTGCTGGGGTAAAGTATTTCATTTGTACTTCATGCTACTGTTGTTCTGTGTGTCTCAGGTTGAAATTTCAGTAGCTTGAGCTATCAAAGTTCACTGTACTCACTGTGTGTCGCCTGTATTTCCCCACCTCTTTTAGAGAAAGAACAACAAATCTGTATCCCTCATGTTCTCACAAACGCACTCAAGTTTTTAAGGGAGGGAATACTTAAAGGCCCAATAATTTTCAACAAGAAGGAAGCTATTCAGAAAAAAGAAGTACTATTGCTAGACAGGGGTTGTGAGATGACAATACTGGCAAAATCATGAGAATGGCACTGGACTAGGAGTAAGCAATTTTTAGTTGGGTGTTTTAAGACCAACTCAAATACACATTTAATTCCAGTATTCATTTTATATCCAGCAGAAAAAACTGTTCGCTAGTGTTCAACACTTTTCCCCTTGTTAAAGGCTAAAGCTACATGAGCACTTACCTGAATCCACTAATAAAAGAGACAGAACTCTAGACATGGCAATGCTAGCGTTAAAAACAGTGGATTCATTTTTCTGTTTCTAAAACCCTTTTTTGTTTCTAAAATGCTACTCAATACTGTAACTACTCAGCTTTAGGTATATAAGGAATCAGCTTAGTAGATTTCTTAAAAACAAAAAAATTGTCTCTCCTATAATGCTGAGATGAAATCACAAAAAAAAAAAACCAAACCCAACAAATAAACCCCAGCAAAAAAACCCACAAACCCATTCAAAATACTACATTTGAAACATTTTCTCATTACTAAAAGCTCAGATAGACCACTTACATTACAACAGTGCAAAGTCCTTGCTAAGTCCTACTGCACAACGGTTAACAGTGTTCCCTGTATGTTGTCAGCCTCAATGACAGAAAGCTGCAGAAGAAACCCCGGCTATACACGTCCTCTTTAGCATTCAGTGCTGCAGGAATAAAAGATGCACTGAATAGACAGGCTGGCTTCAAAGCACTGAAATGCTTACAGTCTATTCCTGCCGTTGGCTTTCGTTCCCAGAGTTGTTAGTTATTCCTTCTGTTGTTTACACTAAATATTCATTAGTAAGACAAGACATAAGCTTATTTTATTTTAATATGCCAAAAATGAGGGAAAACATCCAGATATAGATAAAAGATGGAATTAGTGGAGGTCGTGGATGACTATTATGCTGAATTAAAAAACTGGTGAGCCAGCTCCCACTGGAAGGTGTGGGGGTGGGTGGGAAACAAAACAAACAAATAAACAAAAACATCACCCCTGAAATTTCATATAAAGGAATTCAGTAAAAGATGCTTTAGGGGAGCCCTAGGATTCCACTTCCTCCCCCTCCCACTGCAGGCCTTTTGCTTTGAGGGGTTCTTAAGGAATTAGAGAACCCCAGTTTATAGTTTGAAGCAAGTTTCAAGCATGTCATTTCCTCAAGAGGTACCTGCTTTCAGGTAAGCTAAAACTCCATCTTCCTCTGTTATACAGTTATGCAGAATAAAAGATATAGCTGATCACTGAAACAGTAGAGCCCAAAACAAGCCTACTGTACCTACCACAAGGCTGCATACATTAGGACATTAACAACAGAGTGGCTTTTCCCTGGAACATCCTTGCCCTCCTCGTGTCAGCTTACAGCTCTCCTTTCCAGGCTTGCTCAGTCAACCCCCAGAACCCTGCAGATAATTTACTTCCTTGTGCTGGAGGCAGACACTTCATTCCTCCTCTCATGAGGGCACAGCCACTTTATTGAAGCGTGATGTTTAACAGATCTGAATGCTGTTAGTGAAGAAAAGAAAAATGCAAAAGCCTATAGGCTCCAATATAGGAACTACACCAAGTCTTGATACTGCCCTCAAAAAACAGAGGTGCTAGGCCTGGCAATGACTTTTTGCTTAATCTCTCAACTGCTCAGCCAGTCATCTGTAGGACAAAAATCCTATCCATTTTCTGTATACAATTAAAAAAAATCAAAAATAAGGTACTAGACTGCTGAGATTTTCAGCATGAACAGCTGAAGACTAAGTACAGCTAACTTATATTCCTGTGTGCCATTATTACGACATTGTTACTGAAACATCAGTATGCCACACATTAGCCTCTAAAATTCAGATCCAATGGTTTTATACAAAATACACCATAACAGAAACCAAAATCAGGAAAAAACCCTCCAAACCAAGGGAGGTTGATGAGCTGGTCATTTAATAAATCCTTCTGGCTCGGCTACTCTAATTCACACAACTACTCATATCACACCCAGTCGGTCTCCGGTGTGTAATTAACGATCCGCCTGACGCTAAGGATCAGGTGCCAAGGTGCGCGGCCAGGACGATTCCAACGTAATGCAGGCTGCCGATGACAAAGAAGGGATCAAGAAGTTGTGACAGCCGGGCATTTTCTAGACGACTGAAGAGTGGCACAGGGAGACTCGCGGATTTCCTGCTACCTACTTCTGCTTCCACGCCGGCCCACAAACGGCTCGGTACGTGTGTGTGTGTGTGCGTGTGCGCCGAAGGGACGGCGAACTCTGCTCAGCCACCTGCACACTCGGTCCCGCTTCCCGTGTCCGGGGCTGGGACCGGCCACACTCTGCGCACTCCACGGAAGGAAACTCACGTCTGTGAAAAGCCCCGTGCGCCCGGCTCCCTGCTCGCGTGGAAGTGGAAACCAGGCGTGCTGGGTCGCGGGGGAAATCAGGTAGCGCGGATGTCTCCCGCCCGCCCAGGGGGCCGGGGCGCGGGGGGGTCCGGTCCAGCCCAGCCCAGCCCAGCCCAGCCCCGGCCCCGGTCCGGGCGTGGCGGCGGCGGTGGCAGTAGCAGAGCCGGGGNGCCTCGGGCGGCCACCACGTGCCGGGGCGCTGGGGCGGGGAGCGCCCGGTGCTCGACGCTGCATCCCCTGCTCATTCGCCTCTGAAACGGGGATGGCGACACTTAACACCGCCCTGCAAGTGCTCTAAAACACCGGGTGACAAAAAGTGCTGCCTCGTTTGCAAATAAGGTTCGGAGTACCATGAACAACAAGTGTTGCGGGCGGCGGTGCCTTGGCGGGCAGGAGGCGGTGGCAGGCCACGGTGGCCAGGCGTGGCTGGCTTGTGGCTTTTGGTGGCTGTTCGTGCAGGGGAAGGTGGCAGAGGGTTGTGCTGACTCACCCTTCCCCGAAAGGCTTTACGTTATACTCATCGTAATGAAACGTTTGTGAAGATCACAGTAAACGCAGCCTGCGTTACAATATGTGCACCCAAATCGTTGCTGAATTACCATTGCGAAATCGGAAATGTCGAGCACGGCCTGTAGTATTTCTGCAATCTGCTAGAACCTCTCAGAGCATCGGTGGTGCAGCAGGTGGGAAGGAGCTGGTTGATTAAAATGGGTTTGGACTTTGAAAAAAACCTTGTCTAGTATCTCACGCAGGAGAGTAGGCATGAAGATAAGTAATCACTACTTGGAAGGCATACAACTGGCATTGAGAAAAAGGCTGTAAGAGAGGAAAATAATACTAGAGAAAAGACAGAACCAATAGTAGGTGTGCTGGCAGGTTCCAGAGCAGGAAATGGAGTAGCTATAGTATGTTTGTTGCAGAGACACAAAAAAAGAAGTTGACCATATGGCTGCAGTGTTTTTATGTGATGCAAAATCACGGACCCCTCTTTACTGTAAGATCAAGCTGAGTAATTTCAGTTAGCCACAGGGAACTGAGTGAATGACCAACACAGGATGATGTATCCAGAGGAATAATATATATCCCATGGCAGTAAATCGTCTTTGCCTATTCAGGAAAAAGGCTTATATATCATTCTGAAGTGCTCAGCAAAACCATCTCCTCAATGTATGGATATTACAGTAGAGAAATTAATGAAATATGCCACCAAAGGCTGGAACATACTAATCTAAGAAAAGATTTTGCATAATAGGGAATGATGTATTATACATTAAAAGGTAAAGATACAGTGAATGGTGCTGAAAAACTAGATTTGATATTCCTGCATACTGTATTTCTCAAAACAAGAGTAAAGGGATTTTTATGAAAAAAAAACAACAAAAAACCACGAAACCGACATGATGTAGACAATAAAAGCATTTTATTTTACCTTAATGAATTGTGCAAGTCCTTGCTGAGGCCAGCATTTTAACAGAACTTTTAAAAGATTTGACTTTAACTATTTTTTAACGAAAACATCTGTGATTATTCAACATAGATTTTAAAGCATAAGGAATAAAATTCCCACTGCCTGAAGGCAAACCCTATGCTCTACAGGCAAAAGTTAAAAGAAATGAAGGCAGTTTAATTCATTTGATGGCTTTTCACACTTATTTGGAAATACGTGACAGTGACCTCTCTCAGGTACCAAGGATAGTGCATCTATTGTGTTCTGTGTTTCCAGGGAGACATGTTTGTACCATGAGAAATTTGCAGCTGTATGCTGTATATATATGGATGAAGTAAGTTTTGCATCATCTTGGGGTCTATGAAAAGATTTCTCCTGTAAACCATTTTAAAATGCTGTATGTGAGACAGGGCTTATTAACAACACATGCCAGGGAAACACAGTAAACATTAGAGAAAACTTTGTAATACAGTAATTTATTCTTTGGAATCATAGTTGTTATAAAATATTATGCATATAGAGAGGTGGCAGTTCGTGTGGGAATAAAAAGATGATGTATTCCAAAGACCTTAAGTTTTATCCTACAATTTCTGTTCAGAAGCTTTTCATTATCCCTTCATGGAAATGGGCTTGTGTAGTCCAGCTTTCTACTTTTTCCATGGCCACTACCACCCTCTGCTCACTGCTCAGCTTTCACAGTAATCAGAATTCTCTTATTTCATGTGCTAGTAATTACATGAATAATTACTATAGCGTATGCTTTACCATAGCTCCAAAATCATGGTCATTCTGGTTCAAAATTAGTGAAATAAACAGGCAAACTTCACTTTAATTTAGATGGAACAAGAAAGCTTGCCCTGACTAATACTCTCAATTACCTTGGAGCATCCTTTGGTCGGAGATCTGTAAAGAATCCCTCTCTCCTGTCCTTGTGTCTTCTCCCCGTGGACATGGTCTCTCTAGCTCTCCTTCCTGTCCATCGTTACTTTCTATTCCTTCCATGACTCTCATTACTCTCCAGCTGGGTCACAAGAGACCCTTTCTTCTGTGCCTTTCTTCCTCTTCTTCCCTCTGTGGTATGACCTGCAGAAATTTTAGGTAACAACAGAAAAACTCAAGAGCAAGCATATTCAAAGGAGCATTGTGTTACGGCAGAAGTAAATCCTGGGATAATCTAAACCATTAGGTATTAATGGACAGGTTTCCCAAATCAGTGTACTTGGGCTGTCTCTCTACAGTGAGAGAGGTTACTTGGGGCACAGTTTACTGCTCTTTGTATGAAATGTTCATAAGAAAAGGATAGAGGAAATGAAGGTAATTTTCTTGTCAGGAGCTGGGCTGAAGGAAGCTGGGGTTTGAGGAGGCAGCTTGAGCATTTGGCAAATCAAAACAAAATGCTCTTAAGTGGTACCACTCAGGCTTTCCCCTCAGGCAAGGTATATGCAAGTTACTGCTGGTAGATTTTAAAAATGTGTCTGTCCTGGCATACATTTGGGTATTTCTAACATGACCACTTCTGACTATTCTCTGTACCCAGTTGTGCAAAGGGATGTTAAAGGAAGGGGTTGCCACCCATAGCTCTGGGGCTGGGCATCCTCCTCCCTGCTAGAGCCCAGCATGGGGACCTGGTGTCTCTGTCCCAGGCTGGTGAAGGTGGCTGCTGCTTTCCTGCTCAACCAGCAGCAACTTCAGCAGCGCCTCTGCACAGGGCTCACACAAGTACCAACAGCCAAGTCCCTTTCTCCCCTTTGGCTGACAGGGCTGAGGGTCACTAGTGAAAACACATGCACCTCCCTCCCCGCTACCCTCACAAGCACGTGCATTGTTGCAGATCCCCAGGTACAGGCGTGGCCTCCCTGGTTGTCTGATACCCCTGCCCAGATGCCAGACCTTCTTACCTGCTACATGGTCCCCAAATCACCAGCTGTCCAGCTTGGTGCTCATTGCATTTTGACAAGGTTCTTGTGCAGCTGATCTTCTGAAACAAGCATCCTCCCGCTCCACATATCCTTGCCAAGCACTCTGACTGACTGGGGCTGTCTCTGCTGTTGTCTCTGTGAGTGTTGTTCCGGTGCATTGTACATCTGTATGTCTGGCTTCCTCCCTTTGTCATCCCACTTGGTCCTCCATCAGATGACATGAACAAAGCAGGTGCTCTCTCCTTCCATATGCTCTGACAGGTAGATTCCAGCTGGGTTCAGATACAGAATGGGGAGTGGAAACTGTGCGTCTTTCTGAAGGAAGGCATCTTGACACCCTTAGCATACAGTCCTAATTAAAAACTACTCCTTTGCAAGTCTAGGGGGCTCTGCTCCTCTCTGTAAACAATCTGATACAGTGGAATACTTCCTCCCCCACTACGTCCCATGTATTCAGTGGAGCGGCAAGAGGAGGAGGGAGGGTAGGACAGGAAAACACGTATTTGCTCCCACGCAAGTGCAATACACAGAGCAGCAGCTAGAAGCAGAAATACACACAGACAAACTGACAGGCACACAGCACTCATTAGGTGAACCAGCCAGCTCTGCAGGGATGCTCCTGGGCCTTCCTGACAGTGACTCTGCTGCTTGCTTCTCTCCAGAATGTTTGGGTGTTGGACCACACTTACCACACACAGGAAAAGAAATCTTTCTGCAACATCTCTGGCACAAGATATCACCTAAAAAATGTATGTTGCATCCCAGCTGGAGTTAGGGACCATCTGTGTATAATTCGTGGCTCCCAGCTACAAGAAAACAAGCAGTAAGGTAGCCTTCCCAGTCTCATAGCTGTCAAATGTATTTTAATTGAAGGGCTGGCCCAGATGTATTCAACTTCTTGCTCTCCCTCTCATCCTGGCTCGGTACATAATTATTTGCAACTGTTTGGATACCCAAACCTAATTGTTGTCATATGATTTTTTTTCTTAAATTTTTGTGGCAATTTGCCTGGTTCTCCACAGGAGAAGCACATTTAACTCTTTTCCAATTCCTTCCTCAAATTTCTTGATTTCTACCTCTGTATTGATACAATACTGTATTTGTCAGAGTCTGCCTTGAAGGAAGTTTTTTCAAACCCTATTTGGGCTTATTATCCACCCACTCTTCTGTCACTTTCAGCAGTAATTTTTTCATTGCATTGTTTTTTTCCCCGATGCATTCATCTGGGAATTTTCATTCCCTTGCTGCTTTTCCCTTTGTCACATAAGGTGGGAAACATGGGAAAAAGTTAAACCAGTTCCAATCAGTACTAGTTCTCGTGCAATGGAGATCTGTACAGTGCCCTAAGGCAAGTCTCTGCTTAGGCAAAAATCAAAACCCTTGCAGTAGAAAACCCTTCAAGAGCTGTATATGAGAAACCTTATCCCATGCTGTGTGCACCGTTCCAGTGCTTTCTGCCCTTTGGAGTAGAAGTTATGTGATTTAATGATTGACTCCAAAAGCAGACATCTAAATTTAAAATGATCACTCTGATAACCTCCTTTCCCCCCCCTGCCCCGCCCTTCTTTCAGACAGGGTGATTTAAACTTACTTTTACAGCTAATGCCCTGAAATGCCTTGACAGACTTGAGCCACTCCATGCCTTGGTCATACATGTAGGTTTGGCTGTTGTCCTGGGATGAAATGCTTGGCCATTGTCCAGTGATGAAATACCTGCCTATGTTCGTGTTTTTTTGTTGCTGGGGATCCTCATTAGTGTGTCTGCACAAAATGCAGCAACAGCCACATTTTCTTTCTTTCCACTTCCAATGGAAATGTTTTAACTGCCAGTCTGTAAGCCAGTTTTGGTAATTTGTCCACTGTCTTCATGAAATGATACAAAAAGGCTGCAGGGTTCACAGCACCACAGGAAGTAAATGCTTCAGCAGCCTCTTAGGGTGTCTGCCCAAAACAGCAGAGACTTCTGGATTTCAGTCTCTGCTCCTTGTACTGGGTCTTGTCACATGGTTTCCAAGTGCAAGGGCATTTTTTGTAAACCCTAGGTAACTAACTTCAGACTCAGTATTTTATTACAGAGATTTGAATACCTGAAAGTTTATTTTTACAGGGTCATACTCTTTTGAATCTAGGTTGTAGCTTCTGAATAGGGTTAGAGTTAAAAAACCCCAGGAGTAATATATTGCTGTTTCTATGAATATTTGTATGTACAAAACTATGTATTTTAATAAAAAAATTTTCAGGTGGGTACTAGTATTTTTATGGAATGCTACTAGCTAATTATAATGTTCATCTGTGGGAGGAATTTGTAAGTCAAACTAGTGGTGAAAATTAACATTACCAATTCAAGATTAAAGCACACCCTCATGTATTAAATTGTATGTGTAAGAAAAAAAATGCAATATATCCAAGCACACTATCTACTAACAGGTTCAGCGTGCCAAATGCTTTCATGGATTCTCAGATATAGGGAAGAATACTGTACATTCAGACCTCACACATATTAGAATATTAGAAATATTCATATAAATTTTGGCTTGATTTTAAGGGGATTTCAAACTTGGTATTGCTACAAATTAGTTCCAGATTCATTTTTGAATAGTGAGTTTTTGGTCTGATTCTTTTCCTTCTGCAAGCATTAGTCTGGAGTTCTTTTACTACAAACTGTCTTGAAAATACCCTCAGTGGGACAAGAGAGCATGACACATCATTAGGTAATGATCATCGTATCACACTGTTGAATCAAAGTGAAAAATTTCTGTATAATTTTTTCCCCTTTATTTCAATGCATTTGTATCCTGATATATAGGTGGAGAAGAAGAGATCAAATAACTATAGAAACCAGGCACTGTGACTAACAAAATGCTGAAAGTCACTGTTCAGTAGTATTTTTTTTTCCTTCAGGCTGATAATGTTCTGTCATACAAAGTGAGAATCTACAGTGGAAGGAGTTTGTATCCACTTACTGCTAAAATGTACAAGGAGGGAAACTGCCACTGTGATCTTAAACATCAACAGATTATCAGGGAGCAGCCTGCACTACAGGACATTCTACCAGGAGCTAGGAGCTCATCACAGCTCAGGCAAAAGTTGGTTAGTATCACAAGGCTGCCCAAAGTTGAAGGTTTATTAGTTCTCATTTTATCCCAGCTGGTCTGGGCATCTGTGGGCGGTTCCTAAGCATCCTCTGAATATTTACTTTTATCATTACAGTTTTCCCAACTTACAGAGGAGAACAATTTATGCAACTTTTTATATAATGTGGTTGCAGCATACACATTTTCTGTGCTGCCAGGAATTTTGCAGATTTTGAGTAAGGTTTTATTGAGCCCAGTGACTGTTGCTTATCCGAGGGGTGCCTCTACAGCAGATGGCATGTGCCATTACCCTGCCTTGTTTTCACCTGTCCTTACATTTTCAGGTCTTTTATGCAGAATTCTGTGGCTGAAAAGCAAAGCTATCTAAAGAGATGACTAAAAGAAGAAAACAAGTCTATTTTTTTTGTGATGGTGAGATGCTCGAATTCAAAGTGCTTATACATTCATGTTACCAAAAAAAAAGATTATTATGACAAAATAATCTTAATTATATACACTGCAAAGAAAATTAGTTTCAAGTGCATTTATTTTGAAATAAACAAGAATATTATATGTATTTATTCATATTTATATTAAATAACATTATTAAACATGAAGAAAAAATAGTCTTAAAAACTAATCTGACACTTTCACATTCTATTTTGTATTAAGTAACTATAGATAGGAAATATATAGAAAAATGCTAAAATTGCCTCAAGCCAGCCATAAAAGCAAAGTGCACTATTGCCTAGGGCAGTGGAGGAGCAAAATGATGATGGTACTGCTGCTTCCTCCAAGGGGAGGATCACTGTGAGTGGGCAGTCATGAATGAAAAGGAAGGATGGGAACCCCTTCAGTGACTCCCAATGTTTTCTTCCCTTTTTTTTTGTTCTTCATCACTGAAGTAGTAAACTGGGTTTTTCATATGCTGACAAGAAGCAGTGAGACAGTTCTGCGTACCGAGACGATACATGGAATACAGTCGATTCCCTAAATGATCACACAGGGATTGCAGCTTATCCGTGTTCTGCTGTGTCAATTCAAGAACCTTTATCTCAATTTATTTCATTTTTTTCTTGTTGTCAGTAGTTTAAGGACAACCAAGGTGGAAATTTTGAATTTATTTATCATGAAATATTAACTGAAGTATCATCCTTTAATATTCTGAACTGGCTTGGGTTTTGGGGTTTTTTTTCAGATAAAAGCCATACTTAGCACATATTTTTTCTACAATTCCCAGTGTGGAATTTCTTTAAAAAAGCTTCCTTCTCATTTTGTTTTGATTTTTCTATCAGAGATAAATCTTACTATAAATTAAGCATTTCTAAACTTAGGTGCACTGTTACACATACCATACCTCTATTCACATTACATATAAGATGGTAATTGAGCAACATGTGCACTGAATAAATTTTTAAAGTTTTCTTTCATGTATTTGGAGTAGTAAGATATTTAAAAGCATTATTTGAGTTCTGTTTTGGTTGTCTGAATACCAAATATTTGTGTTTCTGATGACAATCTTTGACATTGGTTTAAGTGTGTGTGTATTCAGCTCGAAGTATTTCAAGGCACAGTCTGTTCCTAAACAGATACAGATTTATTCAATGTCCAGTGAAACTTTCCAAGACGGGTGTAAAAAATATGTGTTATTGTTTGTGTGGATTTAACTCCTACTACCTAACAATAATCTTAATGGGGAGTAAGGAAAAATGCTGTTGCTGAATAGCAAACAAGTAATATTCAAGTCATATTACTTAGTGTTGTTCTGTACTGCTGCATGCATTCACGTTTTGTTGTTTTTTTGTTTGACACAAACACAAGCTATTTATCTAGTTTTCTGATACTGCATTCCAGAGTAGCAAATTAGGCAACTATAATTTCTACTCAGTGCCACTTCATATAAAAGTGCACTATTCACAAGAAACACATGAATTTGTACTCTACCAGAAACATATCAGTGTATGGCAATAAAATTTATAATAATAAATTACAAAGTGTGTGTTACATGAATTTGAACATTTTGACTTTTCTTTGACATACTGCTTGTAAGACATCTTAAAATCTGTACTATTTTTAAAGGATAAATTCATAAACATAATAATAAGACTTGGAGAATCTGAACATTATAGTCCATACAGTACTTTTCTTAGGTAAATACCTATCATTCACATTATAATCATAACAGCTTTACTCCCTTTGTAAAATAACAGCTTCTAAGAGTTTTATTTGTCCATTCGACTCATATATAATTGTTATGCTACTTAATGTAGTCTCATTTTCAGTTTAGCACAAACTTTTAATAGTGCTTTTCTGAAAGCAAATTCACAGTCTAAGCTGATGAAGGCAGTTTCTCTTCACTGCCAAACATCTTCCTGCCCAGGTGTAAGACTTATTTTTGTTTTCTTTTAAATGACAAATTCATCTCAAAATAATAAAAAATAATATTCAAAAGGTGTTCTTACAAAAAAAGGCTTCTGCCACTCATGTGGCATAGTTAGTTCATCAATTAAATAAAATATATACTGAAAAGCAGTTTTAAGAGTTGATGATCACTACACTAAATGGAAAAGAAGTCCTGGATTTTGTACTGCAGCTGGAATATTCACAATTCACCTGGGTTAGTTTGTTCTTCATTAAGAAGTCGTGGGAAAAAATAATTCTAGCCAGTGCAGATAATCCTGATTTCTTCCTTTATCTCAGCGTATCTCGTCTCCGAAATTGCTTCCATAGATCTCTGAGATGTTCACTGGTTACAGTCATCACACAAGAGTAATATTCCTTCCAACCATACTTTGGAGTCTCCTGTGAAAAGTGAAAAACACACAATTGGAGAAAAGGTATCATTCACTAAATTCCTTAATTCTACCTTAAATTTTATTCAGACTCATACATACTAGATAGATGTTTGAATATTAAAATAATGAGAGATCAAATTTACTTCTGTAAAATGAGGGTCATAAATCCATACAAAGGTTAAATATTCAAAAGGCATCCTCACCTCACAGCACACAGTTAGCATTCAACAAATAGCATATTTATATTAAAAGATGCAAGAAAGTATTTCCTCTTTATTCAGGTATGTCCAGGTCCCTCTCTAGTTTTGCTCCTTGTTTCTTTGTATTGACACTACTAAAAAGTTCACCTATGACACCAAACAAAAAGCATAGGAAATTACTGATGTTCATTTAACTGAGGTACCAGCAAAAGCCAAATACCACATGGGCAGATGACATGAAAGCTTTTTTATACTGGATTACCTTAATCCTAAAGTGCATTGTAGTTCAGTGATATCAATAACTGTCCACTGAATGGAGAGGAAAACTGGCCCAGGGCTGGCCTGGGAGATTCACTGCTCTATGCTCCATATTATCTGTAGTTATCACTGGATCTCATTATTTCTTCTACTGTTCCTAACTCCACAAGTCCATTTTCATAGTACGTGTAGAAAGATGGAGAGATACTAAGAATTAGAGCAACTGGGGAAAGAAGCCACTTTGCTCCCAGTTTATATACTGAGCATATGCCACATGGTGTGGAATATCCCTTGGGCCAGTTGGGGTCCTGGCTGTGTCCCCTCTCAACTCCTTGTGCACACCCAGCCTCCTCACAGGTGGGGTGGGGTGAAAAGCTGAAAAGTCCTTGACTCTGTGTAAGCACTGCTCATGGCAACCAGTACATCAGTGTGTCATCAACAGTATTCTCATCCTGTATTTAAAACACAGCACTGTAGCAGGTACTAGGAAGAAAATTAACTCGCTCTTAGCTAAAACCGGGACACATGGTGAGAGACTGTCCAATACCTTGTTTTGGTTGAACTGAGTGAAGATGTGAAACCCACCATTAGACAGTGAAGCCTGCATCTATTTATTCTTATCCTTCATCTTGTTTAATTAAAAAGCATAAAATTGTACAGAGAAGTTGTAAATATTCAGAAAACAATCTAATCCACAGTAGTACATGATACAGATGTTAAATGAAATATTAGAAATAATATTTAGATGAATGCATAATTTACTTGAGATTTATAGTCAATCTCATGAAAAAATGCATTACTTGCAAATTGCACTGCATTATTTAACAAAAGCATCTTGTTTATTAACCTGTGCTTTAAGATACGCATTTATTATTTTATGAAACAAGTTCAGATAAATGTTCATGAAAGTCATTAAAAGAAATGCTGAAATACACTGACTGTTCATCTACTTATTTCTAATGTATGCACTGTTGTTGTATCTACTCTCAGTGCACCAAATCCACAGAAGGAACAATTTGTCCACTCATCCTGCAATGCTTTCGCATTTCACTGGAACAATCTCCTCCCACTGTATCCAGGTATGTTTCTAAGCTTCTTGTCAGGTTCAGGATCAAAAGTGCACGTTCTGCAACTTCCAGGTACTTTTGTAAGATGAGTCAGGAAGGTGTGTCTAATCACACACTCTCACCTCTCTGCTTTAGAGAAGAGGTAAGCAAAAGTCTCTTCACACAGTAAGCAACAGCCTCTTCCATTTTTTTTAAAGCTATCTTTTACAATAGATGTATTCAATTGCTGTGTACTAGGAAAGTATAGAAATTAAAAGCTTTAGAAAGATTAGCTACGTGACAAATTTATTCTCACTTGACAGAACGAAGTGTTTACAAAAGACAGCAATTTATAGTTGAAATGGCTGGAAATGAGGTTCTGAATCCATGCATCAGTTTTTCATGTCTTTTTCAAAAGACATTTCCTTCCTCAGTCAGTCTCAAGGTACTCTTTTCTGCTATTAACCATTACCTCCTAAAAGCTTTTAATCAGAAATTTTGAAACTCTACAATATTCAGAACATCTAGAAATCAGTTATTTTAATACAAAAAATCTTAAGATACTCAGAAAATTCTTAGTACATAGAAATTAATTTCTAGATTTACATTTGTGATATAGTAGTTACTTTCAATACTTCAGTAGTCAATAAAATCACAGTTATGGCCTAAGTATCTATTACAGTTACTGAGCACACAAATAGTTTAGCAAACAGTACTTTAGATGGACTTTAATCCCTTTGTAAGTTGGTCTCTAGCATCTCTTTTTGGAAATTAACTTTGAAAGGGCTTTGTTAGAAATTTCCTGGGTAATCCTTCCACAAGACATTCAAAGCAGAGTTCTCCTCTATGCTCTGTTAGGCAGTTCTCTACAAACATGTTTTTCAGTTCTCCCTGTAGCGTGTGCAAAGGAGTACCTGCCAATGCCGAGTCAGGCTGTGTGCCCTGCAGGGGCCACACACAGCTTGTACAGTTATCCCCCAAGGAGAAACTTTCATTATTTATTGTAAGGGTACAGCATTCTTTACACTGTGGAGTAATGGCATTAGTGCATTTTAGAGATACGTGACGTACAGCACAATGTACTGTTTATCGCTTTTCAGAGTGCAGATTCAAAGCAGGGTATAATCTGTGGTAAGCGTGCCAAGTATCTTAATCTCCTTCACCAGAGTTCTACATTTACCATAGAAAAGCACAATGTTTCAAAGCACAATGAACTGTACATTTATATTTGGAAAAATTAATAGTAGTTGCACTGCACCTAACTTTGGGATGTCGTTGCAGCTGATTTTTGTATTTCATGTACATTTATGTGCTTTTTTGGACATCAGACTGAAATTTAATTACCCATTGAAATTGTTCAAGTTCAAATAAAATTATTCCATTTTTATTATCTTTTCAATTTATACACTAAATGGAAAATAATGATTTTTAGAATTATATAAATCCACTGGCACTCCACGAGGTATGGCAAAGACAGAAATCTCTCTGTTCTACTCCACACTATTTTCACCAAATCACTTCACATGCACTGGCTAAAGTTTCCACTT
Organism: Ifrita kowaldi; assembly: GCA_013398055.1. Lineage (NCBI taxonomy): Eukaryota > Metazoa > Chordata > Aves > Passeriformes > Cinclosomatidae > Ifrita > Ifrita kowaldi. The sequence continues at coordinate 96,379 of VZRS01002658.1, read as the reverse complement.
CATTAACTGGCACTTGCAACAAGCCTTGGTAGAAGCTTACAACAAATCTGAAGAAATATTATGAGTTATGCAATGTTTTGCACAAAAAGGAACTCTTAACAACTGGTTATGTCACTGTAATGCCTGGGCTTGATTTCAGAGGTCCTTCCTAACCTTAACTATTCTGTGATCTTGACTCATGATAAGAGACAAGCAGCATTTGCTCAAGTGAAGAGCAGTAGCAAACTAATGTGTCAGCAGGGAAGAGGGAATTTTATACATACAAGGCTTACATTGTATTCTTCAGTGCACAAGCAACAGGTATTTGATACAGACCTACTCAAGCAAGCTTGGGTACAAGAATAATTTTTGTTACTAGCATCCAGGAGCTCCAGGTGGGAAGAACAACAGGGTAAATAACCAGCAGCCTCTACATTAACTCAGTGAGGTTGCCTGGAGCCAAGTCCACGCCTTGGCAACTAACCTGGTTCCTCTGTCTCCAAATGGGTAGTGTAGATGTACTATAATTCACATTTTTTTTGAGAATGACTTTATACAGAATGAAACATCACCCTTTCTAAATCTCCATGGTACATTTTTTCCCAGTTTACATCATCTCAGTATATGAACTAATTAATTTAGTGCCTGAATTTAGATCTGACAAGGTTTTGATGTACACTTGATGCTTTTACCACAGTCTCTCTTTCTGTCAGCAAGATAATTCTATTAAGTTTGTTGATTAGATACTGGATTCCTTTGTGACATTGCATTTTCTTCTACTTGGTCACCTACCGTTCCCTGAAATTATTAGGGAAGTATCATGACTGTGTAGCATTTTGCCAGTTTCCTGCAAGAGCTGTTCCACATCTTGGAAAGTTTACAGTTTAAACAATACTTGACATGCAACTACAATGTGGGTTCTGACAAAAAGACAAAGTACTCCTAATAACTATTTTTAAAAATACATGAGAAAAGAAGAAAGGAAGCTTTGAAAGTCAAAAGATTAAGCTAAAGCCATGACTTTCCTCTCATGTGACTAGTGACTTGGATTACTAAAATGCTGTTTAAACTACTTTATTGTCATTTACACTTCCCATTAGTAAGGTGGAGAAACCAGACGCTTTGTTAAGATCAAATTTCCTGTTCTGTCCCTCACATATTAGTACAATGCTTCAGTATTAGGTTTGTAATAGATGAGGTTTATAATACTAAAAAGGAAGCATAATTTTAAAAGTGTTAATAGTTAATCAAAATAATAAAGACATAATCCTACGAATGCTAAATGTTACACATACAGGAGGAAGAGCATTTGCAGATCAAACAAACTCATCTTTCTAGCAGGACAAACCAGCTGTGTATCCCTGGACACGCCCCAAGCCATCTCTACTGCTGAATTTCAAAGAACCAGCCTGCTCAAAAGATGTGACACTTCACTGAAAAAAAAAAAGAGGTCTGAGAAGTTCCAAAGAACATGGTTTGTGCTACATGACAAGCTGTGCCACACGAACAGGTCAATACTTCACATATATTCCCTCTCCCTTGCCTATCTTGCACAGGGATCTACAAAAGAAAACACTAGTGGGACTGGAGAGCTGATGGGCTACCAGTCTGGGTAAAGAGACCCCATCTCTCATCCTTACAGACTCAGATTTTACACTGTTGATGGAAGCCAGACATCCCCCCAGATAAAGAGGTTCCAAGGTGCTTCGCTTGGCTTTCCTGACATGCTATTTCAGAGTTAGGAAGGAAGGATTAACCAGACACAAGTGCTCAGAGAGGCATATGACAGAACAGAGGAGGACTCAGAAGGCCAATATGACAATCTATGAAGCCAACTGAAGATGGTTATTGAACAAAAAAAATCTCAGCTTAATATTGTGCCTCAGAATTAAAAACAGCAGGGGAATGACAGTCAAACCCTGCTGGCTCAGGAGCATGAGATGTGCTGTACCCCTCACAGGGTCACTCAGAGCAGACCACCGGCCATTGGGGCCTTGCTTGTCATGGTGTACATCTCTTTGCTCCTCCCCTCTGTAAAAAATACATCTGGGAGCCAACAGCCTTCATAGCAACTCCTGCAAAGTCTTTACATGGAAACAGGAAAACCCCTTAAATTGCAAAGGAACAAACTCTTGCTTCATGTAAGAGGAGAAATGTCTACTAACACATTGTCTGCTGTGTCCACTGTGTGACAGTTTCAAATATGGCTACAGAATACATGCACCTCAGTTTTTACACCAAAACCCACAGTACAACTGAATCATTCAAATGGAGATTCATGTAGTGGATATGTGAAAACAGCCATGGTGATCACGTGTGGGCACAGTGCTGATTTTTCAAAATTGCTGGTACAGCATTAATTGAATATATTAATTGAAATAATACATTATTGCTTTCAAGAAGGTAACAGTATAAATCAAAATAGAATCAAGTCACTAAAAGTCAGAAAAATCTGTCTCTACAATCTTCCTTGGTAAATACTTATTAGCTATAGGTACCTGAGAAATTACTTAAGAAGAGGTAACAGGACAGACAGAAAACAACAACAGAAACTGTGAAAGAATACTTTTCCTAATTTCAAACACAGCACAAAATCACAGCTGGCTTACAGAACAGTGACAGTGTGAATCAGTCATTACCAACTCCAGGATAAAATTCTATTGCTTCAGTCAAAAACACGTGATGCCTTGAGCTACTACATTGCTTGCAGTCATATAACCTATTCCTGAGTTTTGGAACAGGAAACAAAGCAGTGACAGTTCAACACTCAGCCATTCCTGCAGGCATGCCAGCACACTCAGACTGGTGGCTAACACATACCGTCATTTATCTGCTATAGAGCTCCTTCCTCACGCAGGATTTGAAAGTAGTATACCTCTGTATAGGTTTGTAGCCCTGTGGAGCAGAAGATGGAGAAGTGTGCAGATGCAGACAACATGTGGAGGCAGCCAGGGGTAAGCATAAGACAACGGTATCATGAAAATACAAAAAAATGGCTTTAATTGACAAATAGCTAGGAGATACAGTACAGTATGTGTTATGCAAAATGTTTATCATTTAGTCATTAAGTTCCAAGTCTTTCAGTTTAAAAATGGAATTTGTAAAGGAAAGGGAATCTTCTTATATATTTTTATATTTGGAAAAAAAAAAGGGGAAATAATTATTTTAACTAAACAGTAAGCAAAAATAAAGCTTTTCATGTTTCAGTATTTTTAATAAGTTTATGGCAATACTCTGACTGACCACTTGATGGCAGCTTAGCATACGAGTTTGCTTCTAACCCCTAGAACAAAAACAAGGTCTCAGGTTAAGCTACTAAATTGCAGAAAAAGAGAAATTTCATTTGGTAAAGTCTTTTCCAAAAACGTATCTAAAATCTGTATTAAAATGAACATTTCTTGTGTTCTTATAAGAGGTAGTAGCTGACCCTCCTGAAGTTTGTAAGTTCAAGGCTAAGCTTTTAAATAGGACAACCCTGGTATGTACTGATTGATGTTTCAGAACTGCATTTTCATTGGACTTGGGTAACTCTTTGCTCTTAAATAGGTTTATTTTGGTCTGGCTATATAACCAAAAAATGCCCTTTTCTAAAATACATGGTCCCAGTACCAAATTCTAATGCCCTCAAGATTCTGGGCAAACGTTTTAGTGAAACAACTTTTAAAAAGGTTGAATTGCTAAGTACAAGATATTAATTGTATAATCATACTTCAAATCTTAGGCCTAATTGAAATTGTTCTTTTGGGATGTTTTTAGAAAGATAATCAGACACTACATTAACTGGCAGACATTAACTGTGGGACACTTAACATTAAAATCAGGCATTTATACTTCATAAATGGGTTCAGATTTCTCATGGCCAAGATTTCTACGTTGCTACAAAATACTGAATAAGCCAAAGCTGTTACGATCTTTCATCTGTATAATGGAACTGACTGCATCTTTGAATAGGGATTCAAAATACAGTTATTGAAAAAGAAAAGATTAGTGATTTGTTAGTTTTGATTTAGCGCAAGATGACATTTGAGCCCTCCACATTGTAGGAGCAAGAGGGCAAAGTTTTACTTGTTTTGGACACATTAAATACTCTGTAACTTTTAATGTACAAACAATAGGAAACAATTAATGGCACTTCCCACCATCTGGGAAAAAGGCTCTTAGGCTTTTTTCTACTTTTCATTCTAAACCAAGACTGCAGCGGGTGGGAGATGTTTATTAAGCCAAAATTTTTGCAGATTTTTTTTTTTATGAAAGCAAATTTTTTGCAGAATTTTTACTATTATCCACTCTTGGAAAAATTTGGTTTGTGTGACAGTTACGAAAACTTACTGGAAATTGTAATTCCTCAGTTTAGTACTGTTATTGTCTTAGAATACTACTGATTAGTGAAGAGAATGCATTTAACTGAATAACAGGACCAAATCACAATTATCTCCTATGTAATCCAGGAGATTTCTAGTATTTAACTTAAATTAGATTATAATTTATGAAAGACTATTATTCTTCTGAATATTGGCCATTCTTTATAGTTATTTTGCAGTCCACTGGAATATTTTATAGTGGTCCAGGCAAAAGCAGCATACACACATAAGACTGAATAGTGCTGGATGATATAGATTTTTAAGAATTGTATGTGATTTCTGTCATGCATTTTGTGAAACAGAAACGTAATACAATTACAAGAATTACTTAGTAAGCAGACTGTTTTCTGGTTAAATTAACATACACTGCACACTTACAATTAGTAAACAGTTAAAACATATAGCTGAACAGCTTGAAACAATTGTGAAACAATCATCATTACCACACCATAATAAAAGGAATTGAGGACCAACAAGGAAATAAGTTGGTTACAAATGGAGTGGTTGTTATCCACGTTTTATGTTTGGTCATAATATTACAGAAATAACAAGTCAACTATTAGACTCAACACCACTTCACAGAAAGTTCTAAAAATACATGTAGGAAGCTAACTAAAATTAACTAAAATTACAGAAATAACATATTGAAATGTGACTTTAGGAACCATAATACACTTTAAGATTTATGTCTAAGCACTAAAGCAATAAGGTTGTTAGAACACCATTTTACATTTAGTTAAAAATGTTATCACCAGTCATATGAAGAAAAAAAATGACTACAAGTAATTTCCTGCCCTCTAGCTTATTATACTTGAATATATTAGATACAGGGTTTAGTTATTAAAATCAACTCTGGACTGGAACATAGCATTGTTCAACACCACTTCACTAATTCTTTATTTGAAAATTAAAACTACCTTCTGCTGCAACTCTTTCCAACTGTCATTATGAGCACTTGGTATTTTATATGTCTTAGAAGAGCCTTTAGAGTTGACTTTTAACTAAACTTCCTGAGCTTGAGAGAGACAAATTCTCTTTTCTCTGCAAGCAATACAGAGATAATTGCTGCCCTTGTTAAAATTCTTAATGCTAATCTATTAATCACACAATACAGACGAAATGACAGCGTACAGGGATTTCTCATCTCCTATTTGGTTTGCCCACTATAAAGGCACATCATGTCCTCTAAGTATTGCTTTCTAACAAAAAAAATTAAGAATTTAAGAAGGATTTTATCTTACAGATTGCTTCAGTATGTCTTTAAACATATGCACTGCTGGTTTGACATCTACAGATGCTACAGTAGTGGTAAGCAGCGAAGTCAACTAAGATAAGTATAAAAATTAGAATCCTTACCCTAAATCCTCGATTGAGTCTGTCTTTCATAATGCCAATAAATTCTTTGTAACTCAACTGGTCATCTCTGTCGACATCAAAAATCTTGAACACTGTGTTCACCAAATGTGCTGAAAGCTTCACACCTGTGGCTACATACACAGCACGCTTGAATTCATCTGCATAAGGAGAACACCAGAAAAAAAAAAATTAAAAAGTGAATTTAATGGTACTTTGTGAACAGCACATTATGAAATACAAGTAAACTTTTAACTTGTTCACATTTAAATACTCAAAAAATAAGAAGTGAAAATTAGGACTGAATATCACAGTTCTAAACTAAGTAGTTATTAACTGACATAAAATGACACTGCTTAATTGGTGCCAATTGTTTTACACAGAAGATAACAGTCCATATACTATATACTATGTGCAATAACAAAATTAGAAAAACATATTATAATTAAACCTATGTCACATACATGACATTTACTTATTTGACACAAAACTGAACCCAAGAAATAGAGCACAGAGAAAATGATTCAATCCCTTGGTAAGGGCACATGAGGTAGGACCATGCTGGTGTTACTGGGTCAGACCCATGGGGAGGCTACTTGAGGAGAGCACGCAAGTCTGACCACTTTGCATATTGCTCACCTTGCACTCCCCAAGCATCACAACTGTTTTATTAAGGATTTTAGTAGGTCATACATGCCTAGTTCTTTCAGTACCCACTTACTGATTTGTTAAAAATCTGTCTGACTTCTCTTCAGACCTTGTGACACTGTTTTCTTCTACAGCTTTTGTAGAAGGCCAAGTTTCAGATGCTCACTGTGTAAAGAAATGCTTTTGTTTGCTTTAATCTAATCTCTCATTGGTGTCATCGAGTGCTTCTTAACTCCCGTATTGTAGGATTTGATGGACAACTATTCTGCATTCAGCTTGTCCACCACTTACATGACTTCGCACAGTATCTCTCATGATATGACCAAGCCTTCTCCTCTCAAAGCTGGAGTCCTATCATTTTTAGCCTTTCACTGGAAATATTGAGATTACAAACTAGGAAATACAAAACATATTTGCATTTTTGTCAACAGTTCTATATGGGTATCAATGGATTTTTGTAAAAATACAGATACTTACCTTGACCAATGGAACGACTTGCAAAATTATACATTTGCATCGCAATTGTAAAGTCTTCTAGATTGTTCAAGAATTGAAAAAATGATCTAAATTCTTCAAATGTGATACCCTAAAAAACAGGAGAACAATGTGCACTGTAAGAATTATCAGTAGTAATAACAACTGAATAAACAAACCTTGCAATTATATATGTCTACTTCATTTAAGAACAAATACCACACCCATTAAAAAAAAAAAGGGATTTGTAGTAAAAGTCAGTAAAGCAGAGAACTGGAGATTCTTGAGGAATGCAGTATGTCCTTCCTCTCTACGACTGCAACAAGACAGCAATTCTCATCAGAGCAGTCGAAAATGCTGTTCCATTGCTGGGGGCAATTTTTCAGAATTCCAGGATTATTACAATATGGTAGTCAATACTGAGAATAAAAAATGTAGGTTTGGATGAACACTGGAGTATGTTTACTACTGAAAACCTGCAAACCACTATTATATGTATTTGAGTGTGTCTGCTCATACAAATACATTGAATGGATTCATAAATATATGTTATGTTCTACCTTAAGCCTGTACTTTAAGGTGAAATTTTTACATATCCAGATTTAGACACCCAAGTCTCTTCAGGTGATACTCCAAGTATCAAGTACTGGAAGGTCTGTCCAGCTTTAAAAAAAATCTATTGCATTTTGACCAGACTTTAGAATATCTTCTGTGAAAGTTTCACTGAGAGTGTTCTTGTTAAAAGAGCTTACTTTATCTTCATTCCTTGTGATATTTTTTCTGCTCTTCTCTCATCTTAGAGAGCCAAAGATCTGATAAACTATCTCTAAATCAATTTTGAATGAGACCTGAAAATGAGACTTTGAATTAAGCCAGGACCATTGCCTTTATCAAATTCCCATTGGTCTCAGCCATTCTGAACAGGGAATGGCATTCTTTGTCAAACCTCGATTTCCCTGGACTCCTTTAACTATAATTTCTGGCTATTTTTCCGTTTGCTTTTATCCTTTTATCCTATTTAAGTACTTGTCTCTGAAAATATACTTGAAGGCAATAGTAAGACCTGTGAGCCTTTCTGCTCAAACTAAAACACTGATCTATGTCTCTCCTCAAACACATACATAGTCTTCATGCTATGTTGGAACACAGAAAACATACAAATGTAGGTTTGTGCCACAGGAGAAGATGGGAGAGGTTGGATGCAAACCAATATGAAACAGCAGGGACTGTGGAAAATGTGGAGAGCGGCATAATATTGTTATAATAGAAGAATTTAATAGGTCTCCTCCACACACTTGAGATGTAAACCCCTGCTTAAGTGATCCTACCTAAGCACTAGCTAACATTTATAAACTCTTTGGAGAGCTTGGCCCATCTCCATCATGAACTGCTTTTCTCAACAGGCAGATCCTTTGCAATTAGGAGGAAACTTTCATACATGCAAGTAGAACCATCCCCTTATTTAAATTTTTATGTTAAAAACTTAATATCATCAATACTGTCTTTTTGTTTCATTGCATTTGACACTAATAGTTTATGTGTCCAAGTTCTAGTTCCTGCACTGTGTTTAGACCGAAAACTCTATTGGACTGGAATAATTCTGCCATGCGTTTGTGAAATTCCTAGATCAGTGAAACTTCATTTCTCAGCCAGGACCCTCAGGTACTATGGCAAAATAGCCATCATAAAACAACATCCACCAAAGTCTTGAGCTGACATTTTTAGGGTCACAAATCCTTAATGTGCACTGATTTGTCTGTAAAAATTCTAAATGCAAAAAGTAAGTGTAAGAGGTCAGGCTACTGCAAAAATCTTGTTTACATGCATGACTTTTCCTAATAAATTGTCTCTTTCTCATCCCTCAAGTTTTCTGTCTTTTACCCTTCCAATTCTCTCCCTGATCCTGCTGGTGGGGGAGTGAGCGAACAGTTTTGTGGGGCTTGGTCAATGGCTGGTAAAACCATGACAAAAAAAGGAGGCTAAATTTTTTTATTTATATGGACAGATTAGATTTTACTACAGCAAAGAAAATTCAGATTAATGTACCAATGTTGCTAAAAATGCACAGACTTTCTTCAGGAGCTGATATCCGTAGCAATTCATGATGCCAGCTTAAATGAATCACTGCTTGGCATCTAGTTAGTAAAAGGAGGAAAACATCCTGTGAACAGGCAGCATGCCAACTGAACATTTTAACGTGACTAAAATATTACAAAAGATCATCATGTTGCTTTAGGGGCTTCTTCGTACAGCGCCATGAAAGATTAACATCGCCAACTGTGAGAGTAGGGGCCTATTACTTTACAGACTCGACTAATTTTTTTTCTAAATGGAATCCTCTGGTTAGTATTAGTAGTGCATTGTCATGAAGTAGAGAGCACATTTTATAATTTTCAAATTATACTATTATGACAAGAGTAAAAAACGTGACAACATTTGAACAACATATGAACAACACCTCCATGGCGGTAAGAGGCAAAGTCTCATTCTCAAAAGCCTGTGGCCAGCATTAAGAGATGTCACGGGGATTTACTTTTTCCACTGTACTGACAGCACATTTACCAAACGATGATACAAAGTTACGAAAAACAGCAATGTTTTCTTTCACTTAATGGAGGTATAGCATATGGCATACAGATATATGGCACTGATCCAGTGCCAGGACATTCCCACAACACAGCATAAAAGCAAATTTATAACTGAGTGACAAAGCTTTCTACATGTAAATTTTCCTTAACTGATGGTCCCACCAGAGAGCAAGAAGAGGAAATTACAGTGGAATACTTGCTATGACATTGGAAGACTTAGAGATGAACTTCAAAGAATACTTTCTTGTGTTCAAAAGAAAATGTCTGTACTTATATCAACTTCACCTTTGACATTCAAAGTATTTCTCTATACCTACAACTGTCATTATTTTTCAGTTTCCCCAGTGATACTTACATCATTGTTTCTATGCAAGACCCAAAGTGAGTGGCTTTGGTTTTTTAGATTTCCATCTGGAACCATGCAGTTATACCAGTTCTGCTGCACTGTCTTGGCTCTGAATATTGAAAGCTGAACAGACCTTTTATGGCACTTCGATCTGAGTGCCTCAGCAGCTAGACCAGGAACTTGAAAAGGGTGACTGAGCAGGAACTGTGATCCCAATCTTACTTCTTCATCTTACACCTAATCTGGTCAAAAGAGACAGCCCTGCTTTCCCAGCTATATTTAACTCTCAATGGCCCTAACTGCTGTACAACCACAGGAAGAATCAGATAAGCTAACTATCTGAACACAAAACTGTTGATTTTTTGAAGTGTGCTTCTATCAGGTCAGTTAACTGATCTTACTTACTGTGAAGACTGAAATTACAATGTCACTTCTCAAATAAAAAAACCCCAAACAAACTGTTCAAACTGATTTATTGCTTTTCTTTGCAAGCTCTGCTGTCAATGTTATTAAAGGATATAGCTACTGAAAGAGTTAGATTTCTAGGACACATTAATCTGATCTCCTTCTGTAAACACAAACAGAAGAAGTATATCCAAAACATCCCTTGTTTGAAGGGCTACTTTTAATGTTGTCCTATAGATTATCACTGATGCATAGTTGCTACTACATTTCTCTCAGATACACTTCTGACAACATACTTGTTGTTAAACAAATCAAGGACTATCTACCTCACAACCTTCACTGTTTATGTTATCATTTCTGTCTCTTCAGTCATTAAAAAACCCACACATCCAACAATAATTACAAGCAAACCACTATTAAGACTATGAAACAACGAGATAAAATGGGACGTTATTTCTGAAGAGATGCTACTCCAGTGGCAGTGCAAAGAAGGAAGGACAGAAGGACGGAAGGGAATGGGAAAGGGAAAGGGAAAGGGTGGGAAAGGGTTTTTTTAATAATTCAATGCTAGAAAATTGTTCTTTTTAATGTCTTATGGCTTTTGCAATTTAACCTGTATTTTTTATCTTTTATCTAAACTTCATCAATATTACTAGCTAAATCCTATGGAACATAATTCTATGCTATTTATTCTTCTACTTTTTATTTAGCAAGTAATCTGAAAAAGCAGGCACGCAGTCTATGATCAGAATAAAATCCTGGTGCTCAGTAATTCAGTCCAACAAAGTTACGTCTTCATCTTAATGACACTGGGATTGCATGCTGTGGTCCACTGCTGAACAATTACCTTTTCTTCAGGAATACTGCAGCGCATGTTTTCCAGGTAACTTGATGTATTTTCCACATTTGTATACCTCAAGAGAATATGGGCAAAGTCTTCCTCACTGATGGTGTTCATCCCATTAGAGTAGGAAAGGAATTCTATCTCTAGAACCTCAGTTTGCAGGTTATCCATAAATCTAAAGCACAAACAAAAACATGAAGAAATTGTCATACTTTGTATTTCTACTATTCATGTCCTTGAAAGACTTGTAGAATATGAGCCAAAAAATGTTACACAAATTAGTTCTCTTTTTGCAGTACTGATGGTAAATTTGGTAAATCCCTTATCTATATTGACACATTTTCTTTTCAATACAACAATCTTATCACAATGATGAAATGTGTCAGTATGGATTAAAATTATTTGATAGTTACATTTCTAATCTAATTCTAGTTTGTGTTTGCCCAATTTTCTTCTTCAGTGGGCCATGGATCTTTATTTGTATATGCTAAACTCAAAATTCCATCATGGTACTACATTAATTCCCAGAATTTATTCCCCATGTAGTTACTTAGAGTTTGCAATTTAACCTTACCTTTGTAACAAGCCAAGTATGATGAGTGCTTGCAGTCTTTCAATCTAACCCTTTTTTAAAAATAGTTCACTATTGTTATGATATTTCTATAAACTCTTCCCAACTTAACAACCCATTTAGTATATTCGGGACACCAAATATAAGAAAGCTACCTATAAAAAGGAAATGTAACTTCCCTGATTCTGTGTGATGTCCTAGTCCTACAACCAAGGGTGAAATTAGCTCCCTGGTCACAGTAGTGCACTGGGAGCTCAAGTTCAGCTGATTGTTAACTACAATCCGTAGCATTCTAACAAGATGCCGTTTGAAAAACTACCTTCTTTGCTACTTCCTACTTTGAACTTACACCATGATTGCACTTAACGATACAGTTTTTGTATTATGTAAAATACTGAATACTTTTCAGGACTCTTCATTTAAGGCAAAATATTTTGCAAACTTCTGTGATTGGAATGCACTGCTAAGTGATGATAAAGACAATAGGTATTGGGAGTATTTACTGAGGAAGGAATAACTAAACATTGTATCTCTTTCAATTATACAGAAACATACAGTTTTATGGTTCTGTTTTTATGGCATTCTCCCTGTATTTTAAAATTCTGTATTTACTGGCACAATAACTAAGCCAATAGCCAAATGTTTTTTAGAGCACTAACAAACAGTCATAAAAGATATAAATAACTCAAAATCAAGGAAAAAGTTCCTACCTACCAATAAGGACAGGGCTGGGGTATAACCTTTCCACCCCAAACTAACTAAATACGCAAGTGCTAATAAAATTTGCAAATGCAGCAGCATTGGAAGAGGACTTTTTATTCGGCCACTTATTGTTTTATTTTGCTCTTTGTATATATAACGCACACAAAGGGAACATAAACTATATAAACACATCTGCATAAGCTATGTGTATAGTAATATAATACATATTAATTAGAACAACTATACAAATATTTTTTGAAAGAATTAATGAAGTTGAGACTCACCTATAAAAATCTTCGAAGTTCAGTTCAGCTTTTCCTTTCTTGCCAAAAAAGTGTACAAGCAGTGTAGTATCTGACAGTGAACTTGAAATATCATCAGCACGCTTAAATATTAGAATAAAAAAATTAAAGGCCACAATTGGATCAGATACAGACGTATAATCTGAGAATGCCTACCATCATAATAGACTATTAAATGTTTGTGTTTTATGTTCATAGTTGTAAAAAAGATTTTAGTATTAAAATCCATTACATTAATTTTGCCATGCATTTTCCACACAAAAATAGCACTAGCTGTTAATTGCATTTAGTAGAAAATAGTTAAACCAACAAAATGATGTAATGGAAGCTGCAATAAAGGGGGAAAAGGCATGAAAAATAAAACAGAAACTCATGAGAAAAAAAAAATCCTTGTCAGTTAAGGTAAACCATAAACATAACTCCCTTTGTACACAATCTGCTTTCCCTTCTACTATGAAACCACAAAGAAATTAAAGGACATTAGTTCATACAATCCTACCTTATATTTCAAAAAGTAAGTGTGGGATTGTGTTCCAAAACCACATTAGTTAAGTGTACTTTACATGATTCTTTTCTGTAAGTGGCAGATAACTACAGTTTAAATGTTATCGCCCAAACACATTTGAAACACCAGAATTGTGAAAGATTTTGAAATAATAAAGCAGTATTTGTATTACTTCTCTCAAGAATGTTCCTCATCTACTGGGTTGTGGTCTCTGCACAGGACTGGAATCTCTGAATATGCATTAATACTTTTTCCTTAATAAATAACAAAAGACTGAAGGCCAGAAGTAGAAGAGAAAGCCAACTAATTTTGACCACTTGTAATAGCAAAAGCTGCCAACAGGAGTCCAAACAGAAGTAACCATCATCTGTGTGCAGTGATTGCATAACATCCCACTTTTTTTACTGCATATTCATTGCCCTTAACTATTCTGTATAGGCATTGATTTTACTTCTTTTAAAAGGAAGCTCTTGATACACTGAAGAGCTAGAAGAGTAATTCAGTAACATAAGGCTCTTGACAAAGCCACGGTAGTCCAACATGACACTGTCCTCCTGGCATTAACATGCTTCTGCTAACATTTGAAATTTAAGAAGTAATGTATTTAGTCTCCTCACTGTACCTGCTTAGGGATTACCTCCTGTCTGAGCTCTCATTTTTCTTACAAAGACAAGACCTTATAAAAAGCAAAGAGTAGGAGAGCAATCTCTTCTCTTTCTAGGCAAGCTACCACCCATTAGGATGTTTGCCTGCTGACTCTAGTGTTACAGTACAAAACAAGGCACAGTACAGAAACCTAGCAAATATTTGGGAGATGTAACAGTACTAATTTATCAACATAATGATAGATTAGCAACCTGTGGGATCTACCATAAGTATAGAAAACCGTTTATGCAGCTCTATAAATATCTACATGTATAAACCTGCCAGCCACACTCAGAGCCCTTTAAGTCTGACTCTGCTTCTTCACTGAAGAGGCTACAAATTTCTAACAGATAGGGAAACTCTAAGTGGAGAAACCAGGAAAAAACTTTGAACAATATGAAATAGCTCAACATCATGATAAACCGTGTACCATGAAAAAACATTTCATATCTACGTTCTCTAAAATACATTATATTATTTTCAAATTTACATACTGATTTGTGAAAAATGTCAAATGTAATATCCATTAAGAGTATTTGTATATCAACAACAAGGGAAAACACAAGGCAGTAACAACACAAACCCCTTCCTTTCAACATCCAATCTAAAGAAATGAGAGAGACTTTTCTGTTCTTTAGTATAATCAGTTTAGGATTCTCAAGGTTGTATTTCATGTACTCTAGCTTCCTCTTTATTCTCATATTCTTCTCCAGGGAGAAATAAGATGACATAGTGTATATAGAGGTAGAGATATTTCATGCCCTTCAATTAACACAGCTCTGCTCTTCAAGTGAGCAAACTAATTCAGAAATGTAATCACTATTTGTCTTTTAATATTGTTATCCTCCACTACAGGACACAATATACTGAAATGCAGATACCCTGATTTCTTATGTCTTTTAAGCAATTAAATCCCTAAGCACATTCAAACAATTTCCCTCAAGTACACTGAAAAGATATCAAATGTTAAATTACAGCCTTTCATCTCGCAAAAACATTTCAAAACCTTAGACTTAGGTTGCATTCACCCATATCTAAAGAACCGTTTAAAAAAAAATACAATCTGTAAGTCTTTTCACAATTCCCACTTGGTTGGCCTCACTAAATGAAAAAACCCCAAACAAAAACCTTACTACAGAAACTCAACCCAATATGCTTCTCTGCAGAACTGCAGGCAACTGAAAACTATTCCCATGCTCCTTCTGCACTGACAGCATCAAATAAATTCTCTCTCATGCAGTAAAGGATAAAACTAGAAGCCTTCATCATTTAATGCTGTAATTTGTTTTTCATGATAAAATTAATTTTGTTTATCATTTATTTTAGATCGGTGAAAATTAAATGACCTGTTTCCATGCATACAAATATGAGCCTCAATTTTGATCTAATATATTTTGCAGTCATTTAAATGAGAATAAAATCCTGCTCATTTCTCTTTACCTTTACACTAACTGGAATACAAATGCAAAGAGACAAACCGAAGACAAGTGTTTCAATCACCTTATTGCCTTGCTGCATAATGACAATAGCTTTTCTTTTCAATTTTCTAACCTGAAGTGCAAAAAGTCTATTTATTTTGTATTCTGCAAAATTAATTTCACGTTCTTGATTAAAAGGGGTTGACTAAAAGCACGTAATGCTTATGAGCATTGATTCCACTTTTACCAACATGTTCCAATAATTAAGTATGTATATTATGATTTGATTTAGTAAGAGCTTTCTAACTGCTAATTCTGGATTAACAATTCAGAAGATCATCAATGTAGAAGCAAGGGAAGATAGGCTGGGTATATTGCTTTATTGCAAGATTACTATGTATACGTTATTACTACGGATATTGCTATAAATATTGTTAATAGTGTTCTGTAACACTACATTTTGTTCTGTTCAAGGGCAAATGAACACAAGCTCAGAGAAATACAGAAAAGATCTATTTAATTCCTGGGAAATGTAGGTTCTACCTTAAGAGAAAAATCTAATACCTTATTTTGGCCCATAATTAAAATTAAAATAAATGAAAACTGAAGGCTATGACTGCACTTATAAATACAACCATGAGTAAGAAGATTAACGCTAAAGAAGAAAAAGCCCTATGAAAATTAAGGAACAAGAGACTGGTATAAAGAGACTAGGAGTAAATTTAGCCTGGAAATTAAAAAAAAGTCCATCAAAGTCCTCAGGTTATTCAATAGCTTCTGCAGAGGAACAGCAGGGACAAAACACCAATTAATCTTAACATGAAGCACATATTGCTTACAAACCAAGGAAAAAGACTGTTTTACTCTGGAGGCCAGTTTTGGTTCCTTGTTCTTTTCTCATTATGATCCTGCTTAGGAAACATGGAACTCTGAGACCAGAGTCAGTGGGCAGTTGCTGTATGTCCTTTAATGCCACAACCAGCAGACCAATCACTCTCCATGTATGGAGCACAGAAAATCCTAAATGATCTAGTTTTCTGACCCTCTGAAATGATTAATACAAAGAAATATATTACTCAATTATCTAGAAGCAGATCATGAAACGTTAATTATTAGAACTTAAAGCACAATGGAAATCAATTTGACAGCTCAGTGGTACTTCTAGACCTCCATAATGCTCATGTAATATTTAAAAAGACTGACCCATGTTTTGGTTACCTTAAAACATTCCTGGTTTTCTCCAATAATTAAAATAATCTTTGCATTATACTTTTTGTGAAGATAGGCTCTGATAATATACATAAAAAGCACATTAGGAATATAAAAATTAAAAGATTAAAGGGCTACAACTCTCATTAAAGTTGTCATATCACTGGACCAAGCCTAAATGACAAACGTTTCCTGAATTACTTCTCTTACTGTGAAATGCCATCACTATTAGTGTTAGAAAATGCTTCCTATAATGAGGAGTGAAGAGGACTACATCTCCCACCTCTTTCAGAAGGTAACTTTGCTTTTTCTTGAAATAGGCAACCTTCAATTACCGCACTGCACAGAACCAATTGCATCTGATCGGAGAACTTTCAGGTTTAAAACAAAAATAATTAAAAGGAAAAGAAGAAACAAGGTTCATAAAATAGGAAAACAATCAGAACAGAATAAATAAAATACCAGTCTGTTTATGGACCAGAGAGGTTGTTTTATACCTCCGCAAGGTCTGAAAAGAGTGCTTGGCTTGTGCTACGTCTCAAAGTATCCCAATAGCTTCTGGGGACAAGGTCCTCTCCTTCTGTTTTAAGAACCTGCAGTTTCAAGAAGCACAATTGTTTGAAAAACAAAGAACAATAGAACAACCATTTATAAATTTTAAAATCTTTTCTAACTGATCCTTAAAAGCAGGGTTTGATTCTCTTGCTTCTAAACAGTGACATTTTACCCAGCTCCATGACACTTTGTCAATGAAAGGAACACTGGTCTATTACAGCTATTTGCTTAATGCTCTTGGCTGCACCAAAAGTATCACCACACTCCAACTTCCCAAACAAAATCAATTTGCGAAAGTATAAAGTGAAAATATTTACTAAAAGTACGTATCAAAATGACCATTCAAACTCAGCATTTTGCCATTGTTATGTCTATCAATTCTGTTTTGCCAAAAAAATATTAATTTATATACTTATGTAATTTTTTCATTTTTCAAAATGTAAATATCACCATACAACTAGTTATATAAATTTCACTTCATCTAATACTTATGATGACATCATTGCACCAACAAAGAAAGGCAAAAAAAAAGCCTAGTAAGTTCAACTGTAACATACTTATCAGGAAAACAATATGCATGTCTGATGATCAAACCTACCTTGTCATGTGAATGAACACCTCATTCTTTCATGCATACAATTCTGTAATTATCTATTTTAAGTATTCACTGAATTTGTTTTCTTACTGGAGTTACTTTAGTCAATTGAATTAGTACTTCTGGCCGTGCACATTTTATTTTCATTACATGCATCACATCATAGTTATCATGTTCTGGTTGGCATTTGGCCAGTGAAAGCACTCATGCAGTACATGCCAAAGCAGTCTTAGATGCAAATGCAGTATGCACCAGAACATGACTTGAAAGAATTAACCTATGCAAATGAAAATACCTAAAATATTGAACCCATTTAAAAACATCACCATATGCTTTCTATGCCCTGTGGTCCTCAACATTTCTAAAAAAATTAGAACTGATTTGTAAGATGAAGTGAGAAGGGCCTCATGCATGAAACAGCACGTTGGACTATCACAGACATTTTAGGGTTGCATCTACTTGGAACCTGGGTATCTTCAACTCTTCAGGACATCAAGGGAAACAAAAGGCTGTTTCAGTAGGAGAAAGAGAACTCCAAAATATCAATTTTTGGGGATGAGGTATTTTTAGAATTCCTATACACCCGAGTCTCCTTTGCATGGAGATCTCCATTCAGATAGTAGGAGGGCAAAAAATATGGCACACACCTGGACATTATCTTGATAAAGTGCTTGAATATGGCTGGAGTCCAGAAGGAGATTTTTTCACTAAAGCTGAAAATTACATGAGTAGAATACCTAACTAGTTTGGTTTCAGTTTGAAATAAGAAGCAGCAGAGGAATGTGGCAATTACTGTCCAGCAAGTTTTGCTGCAGTAAAGCTTGATCTGAAATCTATTGAATCATAAGGCCTTGCAGATTCTACTACATTTTTCTCACAACATTGCAGCATGCAAATCATGTCAACTGCACTTTCAACTTCCTTCCTGCATATTGCTCAAATTATAGATGCCAACTTCACAAGAAATAAATCTGTGCATTTCTGTGAATAATTATATAAAGAAACAAATTTTAAAATTGGAATTTCACTAGTCATCTAATTCTCCAGGATTCCATCCCCTCTCTTTGAATATCAAAATAATGCCACAACTACATTAATTATTCTATTTAAACATTGAATCAGTCTGTTTTTTAAAAACTTTTTTACTTCTGCCATGATCCAGAGATTAATCAGGTTATGATGAAGACATTAAAAACCTCAGAACATCTCTTGCTGCTTCTCTTTCCCACCCCTCAAAAATGACTGAAAATAAGTTTACTGTCACCTAAGTAATACAGGGTCTATTTTCTGTAAAATTCTTTCCTAGTTCAGCACTGAAAGTTCTTATGTATTTGTTCTGTAAGTGAAACATAAAAATAGGAAAGCTTTCTTCAGGTTTCTTTTTTGGGAGGAACGAAGAGGTGAAGGATTCACTTGACTAATTATTCACACAATACACAAGGAAACAAAGATGGATGAAATGACTCATGCAGGATGACTTAATTTACACACATTAATTAAAAACATGTCTATAATTTATTGAAATGTATTTTGTACTATCCCTTAAAAATACTGTTTCCTCCATTTTATATAAATAGAGAGCAACCTTTCCTCCTGATAGGCTTGCATGTTCAGAATGCATGCAACAATCTTTTACGCAAGTCAAGATTCCTCATATTTTTACTCATTAGCAGAAATAATTTACTTGATGAAAAAGATAAATACAATAAATTTTCTCATAGCATATTATTTCATCTCACTGGTGAAGACTGCATCAACTGAAAATAATTAAGAGTACATACACTGTTAGTAGAAGTATGATATCCATAAAGCTGAAGACGCTGACATGGGCCAAGCCAAGTATCACAAGTCAGAATGAAGACAAAAGAAGGGGGGGAAAAAAGACAACAGAATTGGTTAAGACAAGCAAACCTTTACTTTATATATTAGTCTTTTTGTTTGTTTATTTGTTTTCAAAATGACAGTGAACAAAAAAAATGGTTTATTTTCAATCCTACTCTTGAAATTTTCAAAAGAGAAGTGCAGACTTTCAGAGATTACCCTCAGGACTTATGTGCCATTTTGCAATCTTTAAGTTTCTGAAAGATCTTCCTTTAGGTGTAAGTTTCCTTTGTTCAAAATAAACTGTCTATGAGAGATTCAACCACTGACCTACAGTTTGGAAAAGCTGAGCAGGATAGGTCTCTCTAGGTGGGAGGAAAGAAAAAAATCCTTTTTTTTTTTCCTCAGGGAAGGTTTAAAAAGTATTAATTCTTGAAAATCATTCTTCCTGTGGTTTCAGGGACAAAGAACTGAGACCAAGAATTGATGTTGGCAAAAATATAATGGACACTACGAGAAGCTCTGCTTATACGTCAAAATGCTTCTTATAATAAGGAGTTTTTTTCCATAAATATGCAAATTGCAAATGAACACGGGGTTTTTTTCTGCTGTGGGTTTGACAGGCATTTGTCCCTGATATTTACTTTTCCAACAGTAAAATATGTATCTGCTACTGCTGCCATCCTTCAGATAAACCACCAGAGACTCGTTTATTTCTGACTTACCTTTCTTATGCTCACATGAAATGCAAATTTGTCATTATGTGAGTACCCAATATTCCGTGAAAATCTCAATATATTTTGCATTGGTCATAAGCATAATTGAGTAAGAAATTATATTTGAATAAAAAATCTAAATTCAGTTGTAACATTTCATAATCTATTTTAAAACTACTATGTTGACAACAAGCATCAGGATCAGTAGGTCTACATAAACAGCTTCAGTTAGTTCTGAAAGCAAGTGTATAGCTTGGTTTTCCCACTGAGACATCTCACTGTTACAGACAGTAACACTGGGTCATTACTGTTCACTTTTCCCTAGATTTCTAAACTCCAAGTGGAATCAACGCTACTGTCATAACATGTACTATAGTATTGGAACACTATTTTTTCCTTTATATAAACCACTTACTCTTTTTTTTTCCCAGTAACTGCAGTTTAGGCTAAATATTGCTTTGTTCTAACATATAAAGTTACGCATATTCTTTTAACAGTACGAATTTAGTGTTTAAAAAAAGTGATCAGTGGAATACATACATACGTAATTTTTGTCCTACATCAAAAAAAGCAAACAAACTACCAGATGCGACTTTTCTGATTTTACTTACCAGCATTGCACGTTTTTCTTCATCTCCTCTCTTTTCTCTCTTCTCATTTTTTTTCCTGAAGATCTCTTGGAGCTAAAAACCAAACCATTTTGTTCATATTTAGTGTTCAGCCTGTTTTCACATGCATAACAATATCCTTCATCATAAGGAACATTAAAAACAATATTAAAATGCAGTTCTTTACTGAAATATTAGAGTTTCAATGATGCTTTACTTATACTCATGCCTTCATGTTCCCTCTGTGACTTAAACCATGACACAGAAAGGGAAATGTTTTTTTCCACAAAGTAAGGGTAACAATTCTACTCGGGAGCACAATACTAAGAACATCCTATTTAGCCAATCTGGCCAATATAAAAAGGGGAAGTTCCATCCTTTTTCACCACCTCAAGGCACATCCTTTCTTGTCATGTTCTAATTAGTATCTGTGTGGTTATGTACTCAGCTGAATCAATCTTCTTTTCATATTAGTTTCCAACCTGATCAGTTCTTACTCCTGTTGGCACAAGGGAGGGGTAGAAACACCTGGTGGGGGTGAAACATTCCCCTTCAGCAGCAACAAACTACTACTCAAGAGTAATTTATCAAGTACCCTTTCTTTTCAAGTCTGTTCAAAGAATACCTTCAGGTCTTGTAAAATACCCTTTTCACAACTATCTCAACATGAAGAGCTTCAAACACGACTTCTGAGAAAACCTCAAATACAAGCTTTCAAACATACAGATTCTTAAACATATTTATTTTTGTAAAGTCTTCAGAGTAAGAACTGGATTGTACTTATCTTTCTTCGCAAGTACCTGTTTTAGTTAGATATTTTTATTTATAGTAGTATCAATTAATGTTTCCAAGTCATTAGAAAAAGGTGTCACAGTGTTTAGCAAGAGAGAGCAGTATTAACTATGATACCATCTAGATCTCTACCAGAACTCCAGCTTTTAAAAAATTGAATGTGAAAATATTGTACTGTCACGTGGAGCATTTTTTATCCTCTAAGTAGGCTGGAAAAAGAATAAACCCTGATCTGAGAAATTTGTCCTATCTAGAATATGGTATTTTCAGAAGCAAACACCCTGGCACACAGACACAATTGTGGCAGTCCTTTCAAAGGCCCAATTTTACCTACCAGAAGTCTGGTAAAACCTGATACTGTAATGGCATGTACACAGAGCTCCACAAGGATTGGAATGTGAAACAATAAAGTGTGTGGTATAAATTTTGGAAGGAAACTTTCCAAACTAAATTTCAGGATATCTTTATTTCAGAGAAGGCAGATGACTAAGACGAAGGGATCAGCAAGATTTACTGCAAGGGTACGACAACCCTGAAAAGAAAGAATTCAGTGTTTACTGATAAAGTAGCAAACACATTTATAAAAAACATTTTATGAATTTCCAAAATTGACTACTGAATTCTGGAATTTCCTGTAAGGCAAATACAGACCAGGATATTTTGTGAGTGACAATAGCTATTTTTGAGTATGGCATCAATTTACAGACTTTGGTATATTTTTTCTAGTTTTTTTTGCAAACCTACAGGCACAAGTTACTGTAACTTATGCCAACAAGGAAAGAGTTATGATAGGATAGAGCAGTACATAGTTTGCAACCCAGAACAATACAAAGAAAAAAGTTACATGAACAGAGAGAAATAGAAAGAAAATCCCTTGTGAAAAGTGAAGTGACAAGCCATCAAGCAGGAGAGAAGAGTGGCAGTAATTGAAAAACCAAAAAAGATCAGTAAAAAGCAAGGCATCCTTGGATTTATTTCCCCGGCCACAGAGGCAAAAGGAGTAGGATTCTGTTGCACGCATTATGAGAGCACTTGCTAAACTTCTGGAAATGGATCTTTTGTTCAGAAAGAGTGCTATAGGACACCAGTGAGTAAAAAAGTGAATGCAAAAAGGGTCTAAGAGTACTTTCATAGGAACATTGTTTGAAACAGGATAATGAGTTTGACTGCTGAAGGCAGCAAAAACAAGATCTCCAGTAACAAGGCAACACAATCCTTCTGTTCCCTGACCTCACCCCTGTGACATAAGCAAAGAGGAAAGCACAAACACTGTGGAATTCATTTACAAAAACAATACAGCTGTTATCAGAAAAATTAAGTATTTCTCAACTCTTCACTACACATACGTTTTCCTCAAGAATCACATAACACGTGCTCCCTAAACAAAGCCCTTCAAAGTCTCTTTATTTGCAGAACTGAATAGCATTTACTACCAATTTTGCAATAGCTGCCTGTAATTAATGGATAAATACTTTGCAAATGTTGGGGTAGTTCAAATGGCAACTTTTGAACAGTCTCCTGCTTCCAGGCACACAGGATATGATACATCATATTCAAGCAAGGTGAGTAAAGATGCCAAATGTATGTTCTGGGGCCAGTTCTATCACAGCTGCAGTATCACTGAATCAACTTCTATTTTCGTATTTACTTTTAGTACACAAAAATCTATCTACCTATTTTACTTCTTTTCACTTCAGATCTAACATTCTGACTTCAGGGTTCTGATCTAACTTTTGAAGGATCACTGACACCTAATGAAGCAGAGTTGCATTCAAGTTTAATCTACACAAATCTGTTAAATACAATCACAGGTGGAGGACAGTATATCTAATGTTTGAAAATTTTACTTTCTTTCTTTTATCCACCAAGTCTGCTAACAGAAGAAGAANGGGCCTCAAAGGGAGTCATCTTGCAACTCCCTCCCACCGTGGCAGTCCTCACCTCTTTGGGTATGTTGGACCACAGGAATTTTGCCACGGCGGTTGTCACGCTGCATGGTGGTATCACGTCGGAGTCACCACTTGTGCCAGAGCTTGCAGTCTTCTGAGTCTTGGATTATGAGTTCTCAGAGCAGAGCTCCAGCAACACAAAGCAACCTTGACTCCTCCCAGGGCTAGATTTATAGTGCTTGTGCCCACTCTGCAGCTACAGCTGTTTGGAGGAGGTTAACGAGCACTTTAGGTTGAGGTGGCCTGAACTCTGTTTGAATAACAATTGAGTTCAGGTGTTGAGTCTGGTCCTGAGTGAGAGCTTGGCTAGTGCACACCATCAGGGTTTAAATACATATTACTACAGAAGGGGAAACTTTAGCCAGGGATCATGACAGAGAACAAATACATAGCAGGACATGAAGAGAACTATAAAAGCATACTTACAAAGAAAGATGCAATACCCATAGTTAAATATTGTCCTTGCTTCCCATTTTACATGCTTATTTTATTTCATTTTTAGCATCAGTTTCTGAAAGACAAAGCCTCTTGCTTCGATTTTCTCCCATTTAGCTGTACTCAATGGAAACTCTTTCTTCTTTTAAGAACAAACTTGTCAGTCTATTCCACCACATTCTGTTTAATTGAATCCTGAAAGATACTTGTTTTTTTTTCTTCTTCGTCCTCTATTTTCCTTTTGTTAATTAATCCAATGTTTGCTCCTCCAACTGGAGGAGATGCTTATTAAGAATTAGCACATACAAGGATGTGGACATTCAATAACAGAATAATGACCAGCATGCTGTAATTTGCAAGTGGTGTCGCTTTCCAAAATAAATTTGGAATTTAAGCAGACACCTGTTCTGCTTAAGCCATGTCACCAGAACAAGGCCCTAGACCTCAGATCTCACTTCCCTGAAAAGGAGAATTGAGGGAAGTCCAGTATATGGAGGAGAGTTTCTTCCATGTTTCTATTTTCTTAAGGTTAGCATAGTTTATTTGAATCAATTAAGAAACCACACACAGGAAATAAGGGTGTCTTTATTTTAAATAAATTGGGCTCTGACACTTAGTTAAATACATTCCATGTGTGTTTCATTCTTTGTATTTTGTTCCATCTTTTTCAGTAAGGCACTGGACTTTTTCTCATGTGTACTTACTGTATTTATTTATAACACCAACTACACAAAAATATATGAAGATAAAATGCACGTTGTTTACAAAAATATCTTTTTTCCAACATCTGATTAAATTCTTGTAACTGTTTTATTTTATTAATCGTCTGTTCAGTAGAAAATGAAGGCCTTGCGTAGTCTTCAAAAAGCTTGTCTACACCACTAAGCACAAAATTTTAAATGTTAATTTCTAATGAAATGTCAAAACCTATGTTCACAACTATAACTGAGTGCTTCAGTGTAATCCCAGACAGCTGCTGCCCATGGACACTAACAATTTAGAGATCTCTGGTTTATGGTGCACTTTTTTTAGCCACATAGTCACTGTAAACTCAGAAGCCCTAACTTTGAGTCGTCAATTTTCTGCATTTCCCTCTTTTTTTTAATGATCAATCACTGACATTCATTTAGAATGGCATTAATTATTTCTCCCATTTCTTTAGAAATCAGAAAATAAATAAATGTAAATTGCAAATAGCCCTCTTGTTAGTGCAAAGATCATTCTCCTGATCCACCTCCTGAACTTAGTGGATCCTACTACCTGAAAACTTACGAAGTATTCAAATTTTAAGATGCAATTATCAGATTTATCATGATAAAATGGAATATATAGTGGATGATTTAAGATTTTCAAAGATTTTCCCTCAAGTGCCAAATTATTCTTCATTTCCAAATCTCAACAACATGTGAATTTTTCTTTCAAAGTTTGGGCTTTCTAGAACTGTTTAAACTTCTAACCCCCCAAAAATAAACTCTTCTTAAATAATTAAGATGAATTTACAGAACTGCTTTTTCCAAGCCATAAACAGAGTAAAGCTCTAATTTGAAAAATACTGTCATTCAAATTAGTAATGTAACAAAACCTTGGATGCAACCAAACTACTGCCAAGATATCTACTTCTAGATATCCTGCCAACTGCTCCAAAGCATGTGGAAATCATTCAGGTCAAAGTCAATTTCGCTTTTAGGAATATTTTCCTTAAAAAGAACTCACTGAACTCCAGCTTAGAAAATTGCTTCAGCATATGGATTTTTGGGCTGAACTAGATATATGCACAGGATGTTTTATTTCATTAGAAATCTTGTCCAAAACAGATGATAGTGCCACATCACGTCAGTCAATTATTTTCAGGTCACTTGTGACTATCAGCAGAATGCATGGCAAAGTGAGGTGGTCTCCCAGCAAAAGATTCTTTTACAAGTCCTTTCATCATTAGAGCAATTAAATAACTCTCCTAACCATTAAAACATTTCTATTACTTTAATAGCCTAACTGTCTGTGACTACAGTAGCAATTAAAAAGACCTGGAATAAAAATTAGAATTAAGCTTCAAAAATAATTACATACAACACTCCTGTGCACTCTAAGAAGGAGCTTTTATTTTCAGTTTACATTATAATAACTATTTATATTAAATAAGGCAAATAAACAACTACATTCAATGAAGAATAACTAGCAATGTAGATAGTATTCTCATGACTACTGACATCACCACAATAATTTCATGATTACATCAAAAACTGCAAATATACATACCACTAAGAATTCCTTTTTGTCCACCATTTCATTGCCATCAGTATCGAACATGTTGAAAGCAATTCTAAAACCTGCATGTGGCTCTGCCAAAAAAATGCCAAACATTCAATTATTTATTTCCTTGGAAAGAAAGCAAGTGTAATACTCTAAGAAATTATTTGGTGTCCCGGCATAAAAGCCAGACCCCCAACTAATTTAAGTCAGGATATTTGCGTACACAGTAAATGCAAATCATAACATCTGTAAAACAGTATAACCCATGTTATTCAAACAGAAGGCATGCCCACAAAAGTAGAAATAGAACATGAAATATCCAAGAATAATATCTCATAAAAGAGTGTTAGTTAATAGTAGAGTCCATTTTATGTTACAAATGCAGATATGTAGAAAAGAAATTTTCTAAGAAAACACAGTGTTCTAAAAGACTTTGAAAGATTTAAAAAGTTTAAAAGATTTTGAAAAAAGGTACAGGAGGCAACTTCTGGTCAAGATAAATGTTATGCTGAAAGACGCCCACCATTTTCTTGTTTACATGGTTAGAGCCATTGAAATTTGAGATCAGACTAGAATTTTAAATTATTTCTGAAACATGGCAACTTTGAAGGTAACTGTGAGTAAAGCCTTTAGGCAACATTTTGGGGATACCCACTGATTTGCAGTATGAATGAATTATGGCCAAAAGTTCATTCAGACAACAAAGAAATAATGGAAGAATATCCAGTGATCCCATAGTGGAAGATACTAAGGGTTCAAGCTCCAGCTCTGATTCATAATAGGAATCCAGTTCATGTCCAAAAAAAAACCCCACTAATGAATCCAATAGAAATTGTTTAATTCCATACAAGTGAAAGACAAGTAAAATCCTTTGCTTTTTCCCAGAAAGCTCCTCTTAAAATACAAAAGAAAAGTCTGTATCAGGCTTATTTTACTCGAAGTTATTCTACTTCAGTTTTATGGGTGATAGAAGCATAATTATTCAATTTTGTTTGTGTTTTCTGACATAAATACTTTATATTTTACCATGGACACACTTTGATGTTACCCATTATGCACTAATTGGTGAAACAAACCATTAATAATGTGTATATTTCTCTTCTCCCTATATCCATTGTCCCTTATGAACTTCAGCAAATTTAGCTACAAATTTTGTAGAAATTTCAAACAAGAAAATAAATTTAAGCTCTTGACTGAGGTTTAGCTGGAGCGTATGGCACAGCTTCCTCAACAGTCACTAAAACGTATTCTAGATAACAATGCATTTAAATAAAGCATTTATTTAAAGCATTTATTAAAGCACTTATTTACACAAGATTCCAGAAGGGCAAAAGAGGTTCAGATGGACATAGAGATGTATGGTGTAGTTTTCTATATGCAGGGAGGGGAAGTGTAATTTAACACACAACAACACATTCAGAGCTTTGAAACTCTCTGCCATCTTTTAGACTTTTTCTCCAAAAATACTTACTTGTTAAAATACATAAGAGGAATAAATACTCTGTGTAAGATATCACACCTGAAGACAAAAAAAAAAAAAAGTTATGCCATGTTAGTTTCACCTCGTCTTCACATCCTAAACTTGAAAACACTAAATCTATATATAAGGAGAATTTTTGTACATGTGCATATGCATATTCATACTTGTATGCATGTAACTATTCAACCTGGTCAATAAGTTATTTGTTTACAATAATTATTTACGGTTTGGGGCTTTTTTGGGGGGGTTTGTATTTTAGTATTTCAGGGAAGGAGTACATTAAATATGGCAAATAATAGTCAGTGGAGCACAGCTTATTAAACAAAAAACTGGCTAGACTCTTAAAAGCTACTATAAATGATTTATTCAATTTTCTTTCCAAAAACCCCACCAGTAATTCATGATAATACTCTTTAACAGTATGAAAACATTTACTTTGAAAACATTAATAGGGCTTCCTCCTGATACACACCATTTGAACACAATTCTTGACTTTAATATGTGCTTTGTAAATGCGTTATATTACCCTAAAACTTGCTCTCATGTTTTTTTGCAAGATTACAAAAGGGAACTACACTGTGGAACAGCACTTCCTTTTCAGAAATGATTAAGGCAAAATTTAAATTAGAGCTGAAGTCAGTAGCCAAACAGTATGTCTGGTACTGTAAGTTGTACTTGTGCCTTTCTAGCTCTGAGTAAGAGGAAAAGAGACAACCTTGCAGAATGCCCAGAGCAGCAATGAGAAGTGTCTCATAGTTCAGTAAGAACTGAAAACAACGGCTTGCAGCCCTTCCAAAAGCCCTTAGCTCCAACGATCTTTGAGGCTCAACTAGGAAAACTTGTTCCTGATTTATAACAAATTAGTTTTGTCTGTCCTCCAAAACCAGAAGTGTTAAGTCAGTCCACAATATTAGATTATTTCAAAAGCGTGAAAAAAAAAAGTATTTAGATGCCTGAGAGTAAAGATGTCTATCAGCTGGGATTTTCAAAAGTTGCTGGCTGTCTCCTTGATTTCAGTCCAAGTCAGGTGCAAGAGTTTTTCCAAAAACAGCCACATCTTTGGATGTTTAAATACCTTTTAAAATCTGAGTTAACTGAATTTGTGACAAACTATGTAAACAGTCATCTGATTTTTCTTGCACTGAAAAACCCATACAATTAAAACTCAAAACATTGTATCATTCATGTGGATTTTACTTCCATATCCCATCTTTTGATCCAAGAGCAAATTTAAATCTTCAGAACAAGGATTTTATTACTGCTAGTAGAACTACTTAGGAAAGTTACTAAGAATTTTTTAACACCACCTACTCTTTTCCTCAATTTACACATTACTGAAGATTAGCAATGATTAAATACAGGCATTTAAGTAACACATGTTCTATGCTTTAATTTCTTGATTTTATACAGCAGCTTGCAGAAATTAAGTTTTCAAAGGCCTGCTTGAATCTGTTTGGACAAGCACCTATCAAGAAATCAGATACCTCAAAGGTTCTCATTCAGTGATGGAAAACATTCTTTAATAGCCAGTCAATAAATGTAAATATATATTTTTGGTTTCTTGATGGCACCTTCTTTGTTGTAAAACAGGAAGAAAGTGCAATTGTCAAGTAGTCCATCACAGGTATGAAGAACGCAATATAAACGGCCTTGAAAGCCTTCTCTCCTTTTGTTTGTACTGGTATATTGTAGTTGCAGACAGATAGTTCTGGTTGATTGCTCTGAGTGTTATGGGAGAGAGGCTCTGAAATGATGATTGAAGGGAAAGAAAAACTTACACTAAGATACGGAAGGGAAGCAGAAGGGCACTCAAGGGTAAAACATAATAAAAACTTAAGGTCAATGGGCATAAATCTGAGTGCCTCAGCTGAATTACATAAATCCATGGCAAAATAAATGGACATAGGCTTTTGCTACTTGCATCATATGTGCATGTTTAAAAAAAAAATGAGTAAGAAACAAAAAAATAAAGACTAAATTATAACTAAGGAGACAAGAATTCTATTTCCATTTCTTTCACCAGTTTAAGTTATCAGTCATAAGACCCATCATATTTTCTTATATTATCTATAAAACAGGACAACAGAACTCATTCTTTCATAAAACATGCCGAAAAGATATCCAAGTGCTAAAGCCGATTACTAATTTTACCATCTTATTTTGACAGTTTGAGTCCTACCAATTCCATCAACTTCTATAGAACTTCACTGGCAGAAAACTGGAGTAAGATACTGTTGAATCAAGACTGCGCATTTTGCAGACATTTTATTACAGACTTAATAAGCAACATCTAGATACATTTTTTTTTATCTGATAATGTATGGATTTAACAGATTCTGAAGCTGAATTTTTATGCAATTAATATTTCAAAAGTCAGCTGTTCTGCCTATACAGAAAGCAGCCTAGAGCAAAGAAGTACATTGAAATACAATGCAAAGATGTG
Organism: Ifrita kowaldi; assembly: GCA_013398055.1. Lineage (NCBI taxonomy): Eukaryota > Metazoa > Chordata > Aves > Passeriformes > Cinclosomatidae > Ifrita > Ifrita kowaldi. The sequence goes on along the minus strand of VZRS01002658.1, from coordinate 66,385 downwards.
CCACTTTCTGCCTCCCTGGAGTTCTGGCTGCAGACTCAGAAAAAAAAAGTGAGTGCCTCCATGAACTAGAGAGCTTCCTTTGAGAGTAGGTCCATACTACTTACTCCTTTAATAAATTTGAGCTGCATTTGAATTATATTAATCAATTACATGCACACATTTCATTGGCATTCTGTTGCTTGCGTGCTTATTTTAAACATCCATAAAGTGTCTTTCTTTTATAACAAGTACTTGTGCCTGCTTTTAAAAATACTTCAAATGTGCCACCAGGCCTTTGCCATTCTGAATATAAGCAAAGAAATATGCAGATTATTATTACAAATAGCTTTTAAATGTCTGTAAAGCCATCACTGTTTTATTTCCCTGTGTTTTTTTGTTTTGAAGCAACAGAGCTTATTAAGAAAGAAAAAAATACAACAGAGGAGACCAGGAGTGATTCTTCACTTACCAACAGTGTGAGTTTTAAAGGCTATCAAAGCCCTCATCTGCAGAGTTTCAAGGAATATATATAACATTTCTGAAGCTCTCTTTGTGTTGTGTACAAAATGCTTACTCAGTGATCAAAGATACCACTACTGTCTTTAGAAATAATCACATTATTGAATCTACTGGAAAGAAGTAAAAACATATTGCTTCTTTACTGGAATATTCTGTCTATAGTCCAGAGATCATTCACGGCAACAAACTGAACCTGAAATATTCAAACACCAGCTTAACAAACTCCCCAATCACTTACAGAGGCTAGTTGTAAGACGGCATCATTAAAACACCGTAGAGACTACATGGAACTTTTCCATGCTGTAAAATGCAGAAAGCAACAGTAAGCCCTTTTTTTATTTTTGAAAATGTGACTCGGATTAAAGTACACCATCACAAAAAAGTTAATAGAGTGATAATTTGGTTCAGGAAAATAAAATCTCAATCACCTTTCTCATTAAGATTACGGAAAAGTTTGGATGATCCTTTCCAAACTGGTGGCGTCTCCATAAGGATCTGATTCAGTTCCTAAAAAACAAGGTTTAAAAAATGTAAAGGCATATATTTCAGTATTTATTGAAGTAGTTAACAGATTATGGTTGAATTCTAGGATATCAATATAAAAGACAAGGAACTGCATGCAAATCTACCAGTTAATTTAACTTCAGTTACCACAATGATTTTGGAAGTACTCAAGCACTCCATAAATTTTTGCACAGATGATTATTGCAAGAATTACTCATCTGCATGAATACTAAGTGGTTGCTGAGCTGGAGAGAGACATGCAATGTTTTTGTGGCTGAAATAACTCACCACTGCTCATATTGACTGAAGCCAAGGATAAGACCCCCTGGATTTCAGTCAGGTTTTCATACAAAATTTGAGCAACTGTTCTTTTAAAACACTTGACCTGAACTAAAGCAAACTTCACCCATGAATATGAATGTGCTTTACTTAAAATACAGACAGAGTCCTTTTGCAGCTATACAAATGTCAAAAAAAAAAAAAGTAAGAGGCACTTAAACACCACAAAAGGGAGAGAGTGGCGTAAGTATTTCAGGCAGTTTTGGATACACCAAGACACTAAGAAATGCAGTCAGATATGGACTGAGAGAGAAACTGACAGATGCTTGAGACAGTCAGTAAATCCAACAAAACAGGCACGGCTGCTAAAGTATCTGAGATTCTGGATTCAGCTGAGTCTGAAGTGACAAAAATGAAGGAAATAAACTCTCCTGTGCCTCTACATTTACATCACAAACTAAATCAACTAACAAAATGTACTGTTATAAGACCACACAGGAATTACTGCCCACCTGCTTTGAAAGGGATCGCCACTTTTTAGCATCTGCAACAGAAGAAGAAGTTATGAATGCACAGAATTTAGTTATGCCAATGTGGTGTCATAAAAATTGGACTCCAGCTATACTGTGTTTTCTAGACAAAGAATTATTTGCCTCAGTTCATGACTGTAATTGTCTTTATATTATTAAAAAACCATTTAACTTAATATATACCTGAAGGCCTAACTTCAAAGAACCAATTCAGATGTATAGTTTTTAATCCAACTCTGCTTCAATGCAGGAAAAGACTTTCAACCTCCAAAATACATCCTTAAAACATTTAACGGGAAATAGAGGGCATTCATGCTAACTCCTGGTATCAATATTCTGAAATTATTATTTAGTAGCAGTAGTATTAAAATGCAGATTGTAAGGAGACCTGGAGTATGACCCTTGCTTCACTGACTACTCATACTTTTTAAAGCAAATACAGAAAAAAAGCTCTTGAAACTACACCAAGTGCTAAGACACCCTTCATGCCTTCCTCCTAACTCAGATTTGTGCTTCCTTTTCCAGCCTCTGTCAGGCTCATTTTTTTGTTAGGTGTAATTGAACAAGAGTTGTCCAGAACCATTCAAGAATTCAAAACTTGAGGTTTGTGACCACCCTCTCAAGACAAATACTTGTATAGATTCAATATTAAGATAAGGCACTGTGAATATCAGAATTCACAAAGGTCCAGAGAGTAGCATTTTATGTGGTCAAATCTGTAACTTTTTGTGGGAAAAGGCTTCTTTTTATAGTGTAAAACACACTGTGTAATCAGAAATCCTTTTCTCATAATGAACTCCAAATAATTAAAACAATACTGAAGCTACTCACTATGGTCTTTCATTAATTCATGGTTAGACAATGACTGAAATTTGAATTTTACATCTTGGTAAAAGTTTGCACCAAGACAGTTAGCAGATCCCAATCTAACTATGGTGGAGTTATATCAAACAATGTCATAACATGAGCTAACAGATTTTTGTAAGCTTTTCAGTTTAATTTTTTAAATAAAGTCCCCTAAAACAACCTCATTTACCATATAAATTGATATATATTTAGGCCTACCATAAAGAACTTGGAGAATAAATATATCTAATTTAGCAATCAGATAATTTCCCAGTCTCATATATTATGTACATATTTTCTTTCTAGACAAGTCAGTGAAGATTTATGCACATATATATACACTTCTTACAGCTTGGTATTAGGCTAAATTTACTACAGTTAGCACTGAGGGGGGAACAAAATATATTTCCTCTTCTCTTACTTTGCTTTCTAAACATATAAACACATACTCAGATTATAAAATGTATCAAGAATGACTCTTAAAAATAATACACGTTCTCAAATGAAAGCCTGCACCATAAAGGCAGAAGCAAGTTAATTATAGCATTTATTTTATATTTTTTGTAATAACTGCCTGGAGTAAAAAGTTACGTTCTATAAAAGAAAATATACCCTTGCCATATTAGTTAGTGTTTAATCAAAAAAGGAAGTGAACACCCTCTTGACTTTTGTAGGGTTTACATGATTTCCAAAGTAAATCAATCACAATAGACGCATTCACTCCATCACAAATCTCATTCAGGTCTAGTATTATTAGCTTTTCTATAAAGCAGACATAAAGAGCTTCTATTGTTATGCTTCAAAGGGTATTTTTGCTTTTTGACAAAACTCAAGACCTTTCTAGTCTTCATTCATAAAAACCCCAGGTATACGTTCTTTTTTATTATGCAAAACACAGGTGGTCTAGTATGAATGGACCCAATTATATACAACTTGCAAATTATTTATAAAATGACCTCAAAAATAAAAAATGTTTAGAATGTATTAATAGAAAAATTCTTTCCCTAAATATACTACCTTCAACAGAGCAAGACAGAAAATTGACTTGTCCAAGGAGACAAAGTGGTACTTTGGCAATGCTGCAGTACAAAGGTTAAAATTACCATAGTCAGAGATGAGAAGCTGGAAGTTGTAATCTGTGCTGTTTCTATTTCAGCTATTACTTCCTATTTATCAGCCTTCTGTCCCAATGTCCCAGTCAATAAGACCTGCATGGGAATGAAGTCATCCACTTCTGCTTAGTTATAATCCTTTAAAATAATTATGTCAGACATCTGACACAATCTCTGATACCAGTCTAAAAACCTAAAAGACATCCAGGTTAGTTTCGCTTTTGGTCTCAGAGGTGAACTGGATGAACAGAAAAGATTTTGATAGAAACAAGGTTTGCTACACCGAACTCAGAAGGGTGCCTGACTGTTCAACTCCAGATCTCTTCTCCTTTGCCATGAGATAAACAAAACGTCCCTATGAGCCTGTTTTTAAAATCTGAATACTTGCTTTGAGAGAGGAGGAAGCAGAAATTTCATTAGCATGGAAAAATTTTAATAGCAAACTACACATATAGTGTGGTCTAGCCAATCAAACTGTCATAAAATAGAGTCAATCCAAAATGTTTTAATGATGTCCAGTATATATAGCACAAATGCTTCATGGCCATACACAGTGAAACCCAACTCCACAGTAACAAAAAAGGGAAGAATTGAAGGTCCGAGCAGAGGAAGTAGATATAAAAAAAAAAAAAAAAAGATTTGCTTTCTGGTAAGAGTTTCAAAGTTTTGCAAGTTTTCACCATCTAAGCTCTATCTTCTGTCTTCACTGTTACAATGAGATTATATCTTTATTCAAACGTTACAGAAGTTTTGATCACTGATGTGCTATGGCTGAATTCTTTCCTCTTGTTTCATTACTGTTAGGAGAACAAAGGGGAAAAAATCCAACATCTGCCCAGAACTTTAGGCTTCCTCTGACTGTTTTAGCATTGCTTTTGACTGTTCTCTATAGTAACTTGGTGCTGTAGACTTAAGAAAGGAAAACTTAAGGTGAGTGATTATACATGTCACACCGGAGCAAAGATACTCCCATTCCCCAGAAGTTGTGTGCTGCTACCAATGCACTGCAAGCCTGAGGGCCAGGAAATCAAACTAGAGCAGAAAGGGATCACCTTACTATTTAGTCACTCTTCAATACTTAAAGCAAAGATTTTACAATAAATGACCTAATAAAAGTTGATAGTAATTTTTTTATTAATTAACACATAGTACTAACACTGGCAATGTTTAAGCATAGAAAGCTGATCCGCTGGGGGACTGAAACTCTTACTCAAAGCATGTTTTCAGAAAGCCATGATATAGTTATATATATTATCTTAAGTCTTTTAGAGAATGCATGTGTTGCCTGCTTACAGAGAAACTATACAGAAGAGGAAGCAAGAGTTTTACAGCAATACAGGCCTGCTCAGAAAGAAACTGTGACAATGCAAATGGCACAAATTAACTCCCCGTCTTTCACGACTGTTGAGCTGTTTGCAACCTTTAAGACAAGAATGCTTAACTAGCATACAGATGTTTACAATCTAGGAACAATCACAATACTGATGGTATGCATTCGGACACAATTAAAAATAAAATTCTGGAAGATACAGTACTTTTTTACTACAATCAGAAACAGAAGTAGGAATCAAAAGCAAATGGGAAAATAACATGCACCACAAACGTTTTCCTTAGCAGTTTTAGCATTATAAAATTCCTGCTTACGTTTGGGTTCATCACTTGTAACAGCCTGAATGAAGTCATACGGAGTCATGTATAGCTGTCCTTCATATTCTAGACTGGCAAACCTACGAAACCGTTGCTCCCGTGGAGTTGCGTAAAGGTGTAAATCTTCAAGGTCTGATCTGTTTTCTGTAACCTTCAAAGACAAAAGGACGCAATTTTCATCTATGAAAAAGGTTCTGATTTACAATTGTCATAAAGGAATTAACTATAAAAGTGATAATTCATGAAGTCAAACACATCCAACTATTTTTGTGTGGTAAGAGCTGAAACTACAATTGGGATTTCACTTCTATCATTTTCAGTCTTCTACAACTTTAGCAACAAATCTTTGTGCATTGAAATTGGTAGTACTACCAAACCTCAGAAAAAAAAAATTAAAAAAGAGAATTTCAGCTCCTGAATCAAAGAAGGGGCAACTTTAACTCAAGGAAGTTGTTGTAACTTCAGCAGGCAGACTTCAAACAACTCTGCGAAAACTATTTCAGTGTTCTAGTATTTCCAGAAGAGAACAGAGTAACGCTTTTTCTATATTGCTTCTTAATATAGAGTGCAGCTGTTGATAGTAATAGTCAAAGACATCTCCATAATATACTCCAGTATAAAGCTACCATATTTGAGGGANACGAGGGGCTGGAGGGAAAAGAGTCTGTCAACAAAGAACAGCCTATATTTAAGGCCCTCCAGCATATCCTCTCAAAAGCTTTAAAAAAGAACTAAATAGAAAACACCTGAAGAGGTGAGCAACCAGGGACTAAGAAAAAAACCCAAAAGAAAAAACTAACTTAAAGGTCTTGAAAAGAAATGGAGTCAGAAAAAAAAAGAATAATTTAATTGTTATTTATTAAACTACAGTTAAAAGAAGATTAAAAAATATATTAAATATAGTTTGGCTAGTACAAAAAGAAAAAGGGGGAATTGCAGTAATATGTATTTAAACCCTGATGGTGTGCACTAGCCAAGCTCTCACTCAAGACCAGGATTCTACACCTGAATCCAATTGGGACTACCTCAACCTAAAGTGCTTGTTAACCTCCTACAAACAGCTGTAGCTGCAAGGTGGGCACAAGCCCTATAAATCTAGCCCTGGGAGGACCCAAGGTTGGGGCCTGTTGTTCCTGGTTGCTGTGTGCTGCGTGTTGCTGGAGCTCTGCTCTGAGAAATCATAATCCAGAAATCAGAGGACTGCGAGCTCCGGCACAGGAACCGAAGAAGAGAAGAGCATAATTATATTCCCCAGAGTTACAAAAGTATAATATGGCATTGAGTTCACATATCACGAAAGTTTATGTCAGGAGTTCCTGGTATACTTCCCATCCAGTAGATTTACACATAAACTTGGTAGTACAAAACTGTAAATGTTCTAAATCCTCATATCTTTCCATTACACCGCCAAACCTTTAACAGAAAATATGCTACTGCTATCTGAAAACTCTTTTTAGCCCATAATGAGGCAAGCTCCTCTGTGGAATCATTATCTTGAAGAAAATGTAAGTATCAGCATTTTTCAGAGACCAAAAAACCACACCCAAACTGTTTCCTAGAAGGAAGAGCAACCACATAGGTAACTTCTCCCATTATGTTAAAATAGGAATGCAGTATCTTATCAATGAAATATCCCAACTTGCTCAGTATTCCTGTCATTTAATACAGTATTCCTAAAATTCTTCACCTGTCTAACTAAGGAACACACAATTTAACTAATATTTGGGGTTTTTTAACAAGTAAGAAAACAGACAAACACACTTTGTTTTTTAGAGGCATCTAAACCCAAACATAAGTCGGAAGATGTCTGCAGTGGCTGTCCACTGAGTTAACTGTCCTCAAATACAACCAGAAATTGGTTTTCCAAAACCCTTCTAAGAACAGATTACAGATTTCAGCAGTTAGAAGCAAAGACACATTCATACTGAGCAGTCAAAGATCTGGGCTCACTTTTCCTCGGCTTTTCAAACAACATCCTTAAAAAAAAAAAACACTGGTTAGACTACTGCAGTCGAACAAAATTTTATGGCCTCAGTTGTACCCAGGAGATTAAACTAGATTTGTCAAATGGAAACATCAAAAATGAATGTGTCTAGAACCAGTAAAACACTTTCTATGTGGAAAAAAAATGATGATGTTTTACAGGAGAGTCTCACTACTTAATACCTTATCTAGGACATTTTAGCCAGCCTTCCGTAAGGACAAAACGCTATTGACTGTGTATTTCTCTTTCTGGACTGTCTCTAGTACTTTCAAAATCATTGCTCCATGTGTGTATGTGTGAAAAAGTTTTGTTTCAACAGATGAATCTGTCATAGAAAGTAAGATTAAGAGAAAGGCTTATACAATAATTTAGTTTTCAGTGGACTGCTCTACAAATATTCTGCACTTCTGCCTGAGAAGCAGCTCTAAACCAGGGCTTCATGTTTTTTATAATTTTCGAAAGATTACCAAATTAAATATGGGGAGAAAAAAATAAAGTCCAACAGCCAGACCTGCAAAGTCATCTTAAAATTACAGAAAGAAGCTGAATTCTTTTCTAACACACTCACATGCAAGCCAAAATACTTCTGTCCTATCTCACTGTTTGAATATTTTGGTCTTACTGATCCTTCAGCAGTCCAGTGGCATTTAAGCTATGCCTTCATGTGGGAAGTACACAACTCAGTTGTTTTGATAGAGCTTGTAGTGACACAACTGATTATCTCTGTATTTGAAGTTTAATAATCTATCTTTTTTTTGATACATATGTTATTTTATCACTATTACAAACATGCTTGTGAATACATTCAGGTGGCAAACACGAGTAATAAAGCAATATTTCTGCAAAGTCAATTTTCAGAAAAGAAACTGCTTCAAGGCCATATTACACACACCGTATGTATAATCAATTGTAATCAGTCATAATCAATCATACACAATCACAGAAATCTCTAGATAATGTATCTCTCAAATATCATTTTAATTTTGATCACTGTCAGTATTTAGAGAGCATGTTGAGATTCTTTGCTCTCTCAATGAATTCTCAGTGTCTCAGGTACTACTGCTTAATATTTTACTTGAGACGCTCAGAAAAGCATTTGCTAAATTCTCAGACACATATTTCAACATCTTAAGGACTCTATGCTACTAAGGTATAAAATAACATACTGCAAACATGGAATCTTAAAGACATGCTTAAAATTGATGCATGTCAGTACTCAGGTCTGCAAAGCCTTAATTTATGCCTCATTTTTCAATCTAGTTTCCCTCTGACTACATAGCCAATATTCCATGCTCTGGCTCAAAATCATTGCAACCTGACAGGAATACAGCCTGCCCCCATAAAGAGGAGTACCTCCCTAAAGGCCCAATACCTGCGTGCCCTTGCTCTGGTGCTTTATGTCCACTTTTTCAAGAATCAAACTGGATAAGGGAACCAGTCTGACTGAGAACTTTTCTTTTGGTGGTGTTATTTTTAAGTCAGACAGATGCCTGGATCTACCCCCAAAAAAACCCAGTTATTTGTTACAAAACCTAGGCCACAGGAATTTACAGGTTATGGAAAAGAAAATACCACCTGTTCCAGCAGCAAGGTCCACCTACTTCAAGTGAGGGTAAACTGTGAGCTTAAGCATAATTTTATTCCAAGGAGTAAAAACACCACTTTGTTTTGAACTTGGTGGTTTAATCTGAAATAATCAAAACAACTTACTTCTGCTGTTGATCCAATATGAATTTAAATACATGTAACCAAGGCTTAACATGTATTTGGTCACTGGTCCATACACTAAATGTCCAAATAAAAACAAAGTTTGGCTGCAGAAGACTCCAGGCATACAATCAGCAAACTGACAAATAAAACCATCTTTGAAAATAATATTATTTTTTTGTCCAAATTTCTTGTCGGAGCTTTACTGCTTCTATTATGCTTAATAATTTATGTAACATACAGAACATTGTCTCTTGTATAAAAGCTGCAATTACTGGGAACTAACAAATATTCTAATCTAAAACCAGGACACACTAAAGTATTACCTCAAATTGCACTTCAGGCATTCATTTAAATCCACCTACACATAACAATGAAACACCTTCTGTTTTCCCCAGCATTCACAAATGATAATGCACTGAGGCAAGTGTGAAAATCTTAGTGACACCACCAATTGCTCTTGATTGATTTACTTCATATTTATGCTCATCTTGGGCAGTCTTACTGTAGCAATGGGCACATCTCCAGTGACGAAAGGCTGAGAGAGTTGGAATTGTTCAGCCTGGAGAAGATTCCAGGGAGACTTTAGAGCATCCTTCCAGGACCTACAAGGGCCCTGCAAGAGAGCAGGAGAGGGACTTTTTGCACGGGCACATAGAGATGGGACAAGGGCGAATAGCTTTAAACTGAAAGAGGGCAGAGTAAGATTAGATGCTAGGAAGAAATTCTTTACTGTGAAGAAAAGAATGGTGGTCAGACTCTGGCATAGGTTGCCCAGAGAAGCTGTGGATGCCCTGGAAGTGTTCCAGGCCAGGCTGGATGGGGCTTTGAGCAACCTGGTCTAGCGGAAGGTGTCCCTGTTCATGGTAGAGGCGGTTGGGAACTAGATGATCTTTAAGGTCCCTTCCAAACCAAACCATTCCATGATTCTTTGAACAAAGACAGCAAGTAGATGTTTAATACCTCAGGGAAGGTACTGCAGGTGAAGAAGTGAACAGGATTCACTAGGTTTCCAATTTCTATTTGAAGTTTCAAGAGCTTATCCAGACTAAATCCCTCTGTGATTACCAACTATTTTCAAAAACTTTCATGGAAGTACATCTTTCTGACAAACAAATGAAGGTAGATTTTTTAATGCTACGTTTACTAATTCTCTTGGCGATCATGCCTACTAATTACAATGATCTTGTATCACATTACAATTCTCTGTCTTTTAAAAACCAGACATGGCCAGGCCATTTCCTTCACACAGAAAGTCACAAATCTCCCAAGAGCAGTAATACCTTAATTTTAGGCATACCTGCTTATCTCTGGTTTACCTGCATGTACACTAACCTGCTTTGTTGGTAGAAATATAGGGGAAAGAATTCCACAGCTGAAACAAAGAATCTAGCTGGTAAATAAACTTTCCATCCTTCCAACTTTACAACTCAAGAAGTAAATAAGAAGATGCAAGACTGAAGCTTACAAGAACTCACCAACAATATATTATCTTTTCCCTATTCTCAAAAAACTTTAAGTGTTAACAGTTATAATCAAACAACTTGTGGTTATCATCCTTCTGCCCTTCCTCCCTCAAACTCTGGTACCTTGCTCCGTATTTCACCTCATCCTCCTGTGCCATACTCTTGCAGAAGGACTGCAGAGAGAACACAGCACCTTTTTCAGGTGTTTAAATCAGCTGAAGAGAAAAAATTATCTTGGCCTATTTTCCTGCTGTTCCCTAACACAGAATTGCGTATACACATACCTAATTCTCCCATGGAGGACATTTCAAAGCCCTTTCTAAAATGGACTAAATAGATCAAACACTTATACACACACCACAATCAGGCAAAGGAAACAGAGGGAAACATTTTTTTATTGAAACAAGGTAAGTAAAAATTAAATTGAAGACCAAATAGTAATTTGGCAGGGTACTTCACTGAAGGGAGAGTATCATTCTTCAATTGTGTGTGCTGTCGTTGTCAATCTATGCTACAAACATATTACAATAGCCTAAAATACCCAGGAAAGACCTCAGAAGTTTCAAATTTATTACACAAATGAAAATATGATGATAACGCTTTCTCACTAACATGTTTCAATGACTTAATGTAATTACTAAAAACTCTTTTCTGCAAGTATTGTATTTAGAGAGGGCCACCTAAAGCCCTACTTGTAATAATACCACCATATGTGTCACAAAGCAGTAGTCCTTTAGATGAAGGTTTTTGTTACGGACAAACGACATTCTTAAGTCAACCAACTTTGAAAGCATTCCTTGCAGAACCTCTTCAGAGTGACATCCCTCAGTATTTTCTCCCTCTTATTCACAGTAAAAACTTGAGTGAAGAAAATCTAGGCTTCTTATCAAGCAAATTCAGAGTTAAAAACCCATTCCCATTTTGGGTTCATCTTTCATGTACTGTGTCTATCAATAGAGAGGAGTCAAAATGCCCTGAAAATCTGGTGTTCTTGATGCCTTAGGACTTCCTAGGCATCATTCTCAACAAAGGTCTCCATGTACTCCTTGAAGTTCCTTGAAGCACAAGCTAATCTCCATTTCTGGTCCCATGTTCCATGTTCATCTTACTGGCTGTCTTACCTCAGAAACATTTCCTTTCAAAATTTGGTATAACATGTATTAACCTGTATGTCCTTCCAGTGAAACCCATGCAATAACTTTACATTGTCATAACACAGGGCACAAGCCCACAGCGATATTAAAATAGCTAAGATTTTGCAGTAGTTATGACCCTGAACTATCTTAAAATATCAAAAAATGGCAATGATATGCCTCAAATTCACTGGGAGTAAAGTGCAGAAGATAAAACAGTACCTCATTACTCTTTTTATTAAAAAACACAAAAGAAATGTTCTTTGTCAAGTGTGAGTCTTGTGTAACATTAGGTCAGTAATTAGTAAGTTTTATTCTGTGACAAAATATCTAGTTTTCCCACAGAGATAAGCTTAAATGACAGATACAGGATTTTTGGAAATTAAAAATTTGATGCCCACAAGCTCATAAAGCTCTGCAGAAGTAATCTGCAAGAATACATTATCAAAACCCAGAATAATACTCCAATTCCCAGATTCTGAGAATATCCACAAAAAATGGAAAGTGTTTTACAGAACAAATAGTTTAAAATATACATTCTGTGTGTGCATGTGAGGCAAAAAGCTCCAGCCCTATCACATAAAATCTCATAACTTTGCTGTGTTCCAAGTTAAATCAGTGTTCTCTTGCTTTTTCCAACTGAGATAAAGGAGTCTGTTTTAGCGAAAGAAGCCAACGTTTACTACTAAAGGTACATTTTGCTTGCAGTCAAAAATATGTTTGCTACAGTAGTTTAATCTTTAATTTATTTCAAGTGAGTAACTTTCTTTGAATTTTTGCTTGCAAAGTAATCTGTCTTCCATCAATGAGAATCTGTGCAAATTATTAAAATACAAACGTTTTCAAAGCAATGCTGTTCCTAACTTCCTTCGTTTATATTTGACTTCAGGCTTATTTAATATGCTCCCATGTAGATAAAAGTAGCATAGTTCTGTTTTCATGCTGGGTGGCCAAAAGGTTAACCGTCAGGTTCCCAGTGTGGGAAAATCCCAAAGTAGACAAAATTGTTTTGATGCTTACTGAAGTTGTATTTCTAGCAGACTACTTAGATGTAGCACAGCTAACAATTCTGTTAGTTGATCTCGCTTCACTGAGATAAGGACATTATTATATTAAAGTATTTACAAGCATAGGAAGCTGGAATGTGTTTAAAATGCTGTAAAAAGGGCCACATTCAGGCATAACTCTGTTACAGGAAATTCTTGGGTTAACTAATATATCAGTGCTTCTTGCATTAGTTTCACAGTGGAGCCACTTCGCCTATAGCAGTTCTTCAAGAAGCTTTAGTCAGTATGTATATCCAGCTCCACGTGTTCGTATGTTTCACTGCATGCAACACTAAAACACACTAGTAGCTGGATCTGTCAGTCCCAAACATGCACCATCCTTTTTTAACATTATGAGGAACACAGAATTAATGATGAAAGGTAAACCATCCTTTTCCTTCAGCACGGCTCTCACTACACCTGGTTGGCAAGCAGTACCCTTCTCAGGATTATGCTGGTAAGGAACTTCAGATACCATCAGCCAAAGAGCAAACCATCTTCCTACATTTGGCAACTGACCTATGACATGAAACCCACAATACTTATGAAATAGCATTTGCTGCAAGCGGGTTTTGGAAAAGTGATGCTTATGCATCTTTTGGAACAGCATCCTCTTCGAGCAGGCAGGAGAGTCTCCTCCCCAGGGGAGCTTCCCTTACTTTTTGGAGGTAAAGTCATGTTCTTCATTTCACAGAGATGGAAATACATGACGTAATGCACTTAGAAATGTGCTGTTACAAAAACACTTGACCCTTTGAGTATTTTCACAAAGTAGGAGTTTGACAGTACTGCTGAGGTACTAGGGAAAAACCCTTTGGAAACATCTGAGGTATGTAGCTTCCTTCTCCTGGAAATGAATGCCTTCAAGAAATGTGATAAAGTACACATTCTGTCTCTGTCTCTCCCTGGCCCTCTTTAAATTCCTAAATCATCTCTGAAGGAAGTGATTCTCAGAGAATATATCAAAAAAATAGAGGCCATTATATAATGACAACATAATTACATAAAAGATCTCTTAGGAGTACAAAGAGGCATCATTGGTATTTCCAAGACCATTTTAGTAAGTTTTACTAATGACATTGAACTTCTGGAAGTAAGGAATTAGAAGACAAATATTAACTACTCTGAGGAGCTCTGTCACTCTGTCAAAGTAACAGTTCTTTCAAAGAGATTCCTGCTCTGCACAACAATCTCCTAGACTTTAAAGGAGCTGTCTGCTCGTGGAGCTCTCCCAGTCTTCACCAAAATCTTCCGACACCAAACTAGCAGCTCGGAGTGCAGAATTTTACTTTGGTTCTGAAATGTTCTGTGGCAGCACCCCTGGAATTAAAACTGCTGGTTTATTATAGTGTCCAAGATTTCACTCCAAGTAATCATATATAAAGCCCACGGGTCCAGAGTTATTCTCAAAAAGCGTCTGGAAAAAGGTAGTCCTGTAGGGAGCTTAGCTTCATGCTGCTTCTGCAACAAATCTTACTCTCCACCAGAACATCTCAAATGTTATGCTTGGTCAAGCAATTGTACTTTTGCACTGACCACATGATCTCTGTCTGATCAAAGAGTCTGCCACAGCACACACCCCATGCTGGTGATACATTTCAGAGCTTACTTGACTTTTACCAATCAGCATTTTCTTACTCACCTGTGCATAAACTCTTAAATGTGTTGCTCATCAGGTTTCCTACTGCAACCATTTCACAGAACATGGAGACAGATATGTAGACCATATTGACACATTGTTTCTCTACAAGGCTCAAACACATTCTTTTTCCAGTTACTCTCAAATGATGTGCCTTGTTTCTGAACTGGTAAAAAAGGTGTCCCATCAACACCTGTGTAATCATCACTATTAGTCCTGGAATCTAAAAGCCCTCTTAAAATTTCCTGGCTCATAAAACCTAGAAGACAAAGTAGTAGGACAAAGTGGGACAAAACAACCAACTATCAAGATATATATGACAACTTTATATACTTTAATATTCTGTCACTACTGCCAAGCATTATTTCAACTCAGTCACAGAATCTGAAGTCAGCTGTAGAGATACTAACTGGGACTAGCACAACTCTCAAAACACTCTCATAGGCGATATGAACATTATCTAGAAGCAGGTGACCTGCCAGAAAAGAAAGCTGTTCTTTGACAGTCAAAATGTAAACTAGGTTAACCCCTGTTTTTTAATGCTTGGGGGTATCAGAAAACTATCTGCTGTCCACTGGAGCTGCCTGGATGAAATAAGAAGGCCACTTCACTTATTACACTTTTACAAAAATTCCTCTGAAGAAATAAGGACATATGGCTAGTACTAGGTATTGTACTGATTTTGGCTGGCGTAGTTAACTTTCTTCACAGCAGTTGGTATGGTGCTACATTTTGGATTCGTGACCAGAAGTGTTGATAACACAGAGATGCTTCAGCTATTGCTGAGCAATGCTGGCACAGTGTCATGGCTCATCCTGCTTCTCACACTGTCCCATTAGTGAGTCGTCTGGAGGTGCACAAGAAGCTGGGAGGGAACACAGCTGGGACAGCTGACCCCAACTTACCAAAGGGAGATTCCATGCCATACAATAATTGTGCTTGGTAATAATAAAAGTTTGGGGAAGAAAGAGGAAATGGACACACACATTCAGTGCATTTGCCTTCCCAAGTCACCAATACATGTAATGGAGCCCAGTTTGCCTGGGGATGGCTAAATACCTGCTTGCCCACAGGAAGCAGTGAATCAATTCCTTGTTTTACTTAATTTGCATGGCTTATTTTCCTTTACTTGTGTGGCTTTTGCTCTGCTTGTTAAACTGTCTCTATTTCAACCCACAAGTTTTCTCACCTTTACACTTCCAAGCCTCTTTCCCGTCCCACTGCCACAAGATGAGGGAGTGGCTGGGTGGTACGGTGTGGTGTCTGCTGGCCAAGGTTAACCACTATGCTACAGGAGAGACAGCCATAACTACCCTGAATACTCCTGAACCCTCTGAATATCTGAATACTTTGCACTGGTATACTGTTTTCAGTTATAAACTCACTACGTGGTAACCTTTAAAAATGAAATGATCCATCATCAAATAATGTTTCAGAATGGATTTTTTTTTTTAAATTAACACAAATACTATGTGAGGAGATAGATTTCCCCTCCAGAACATCTACAAAAAATTTAAGACTCTCTGTCAAGTCTGTGTTTATACAAGTCCATACATTATAGCTGTCTAGGTTTTAAAGGAAAGGATTTCAGGTTTTGCAAGGGCTGGTCCCCTTACTGTCAGTACTGGGGTCTTTTTAGTGGTTATTCTGTCCCCCAGGGATGATGCAAGAAATGTTCAGTGTAATTGTTCTTACCACCTGCTGTAGATCTCTATACCAAGACACTGACAGAAGAGACACCATTTCCTGCTTCCAATGACCTCAGTAAACAGCATTTGGGAAAAACATGCTGCTAGAGGAAAGATTAAGAAAGAAACACACAAATGAAAATATTAGGATGAAGTAGAAGAGTGTAGCTTGGATGGAGGGAGGAAAAACAAAATGCATGATTTGCTTTGGTGGAATGTAAAGCAGCCTGACACTGGAAATGAAATGAGGAATTGGGGAAATAGGAAAGTGGGGTAAGGATCAACCTAGAAAACCCCAGAAAACAGTGCCAGACTTTGTGCATCAGGAATAAAGAAACAACTAAAAGCTGGAGAGGATCCCAAGATACTTGAGCCTCATCATTCTTTGCTGGTCAGTACCTGAAAAAACTGTAAAAACATCCTAGCAAAACATGCATCACAGTTCCATCAAACTCATCTCTACAGAAGCTGCAGGTTATCATTCTCCAACGATTACTCTAAACACACTCTGCAGTAGATCCAAGAGCTCCAACCCTGATCCTAGTAAGACTGACATCTTTATGACTTTTCACGACAGAATTTTCTACTTTCAGAGTTATCAGACATTTTAAACAGTTAGAATCTATTAAAGTTGAAAACTCAGCACTCAAAATTAGGAATTAAAAAAGTTACTGCCACTCAGGCAACACTAATTCAGCCTTCTAACAAAGGATGTTACAATACAATACCATTGCAGAATACCATGAATACCATTCAATGCAATTTGAACACAGTATTTGCATCCTTTTTTCCATCTCTGGAAATGTTTTAGAGAACTAGTGAAACAGCTGGTGCTCATCACAGGTCTAGAAGGCAATTACAAATGGATCACAGATAGAGCTCATGGTCAAACTGTTCTTGGTAGTTCCCCATCTAGCTCTGGTTTCAAACTACAGTCTTTCCCCACAAGCCATTCGGCAGGACAAGAGTCAATAATAAAAAAAGCACAGGAACCCACTACTTCAGACCAAAAATTCCACAGCTATTTGATCCTCACTTTTAGGGGGCTTCAACTGAAAGGACATTTTTTCAGGAATCCTGAGCACACAGACATGCAATTTCAAATCAATTACATCAATCATTCAAAAATAAAAACCTGCAACATAAAACTAATATTCTCAGATGTCAGTCTGGACTTGGTCCACACAATCTGAACGGACATATTTCAAGTTAATCTTTCAAATTTTCTGCTATGCAAATAGAAAACTAATTAGAGCCCTTTTACACACAGAAGCAAGCTGTTTGGCTTCGAGACAGTGTTTGTCTTCAAAAAATAGTCATACACAGGTGCTACATTTTATAATTGTTTTTTAGTTTTACATTAATTAAAACATAAACTTAGTTCTTAATTTTCAACCTCAATGCTTTTATAGTGATGTGCATGAAAATTCATAATCATACATCCATGTAAATTCATTGACTTTTCAAAGGTGCAGCAGCAATACTTCCCTTTAAAGAAAACTGACAATTAAGACTGGATAAGTAAAACAGTGTAAAGTTCTGTCAAATCAAAACACTATGAAAAACTGGAACAGTTTGTCTTCAGTCCTCTGTGCCACAGTAACACGTTCCAGACACAAGACCATGAATAGTCAAAAATACAGATTCAGCTTCCCTTCATAAAGGATGCTGGCAACAGAACCTGCCTTTCAGCTAATGATGCGGGGCAAAAGGGCTAACAACATTCATACTTAAGCACTAGGCCTCCACTGCAAAAATGTAGATCCTGTTCTCAAAGACAGCGTAAAATAAACTCGGCATAGACAAAGCAGGCCATTTGCACCACTGATTTCCAGTCTTAGCAGATGCCACTCTGACAAACTGCCTAATCACAGCTCTCGACATTTTTAAATGAAAAAAAACCCAACCCTATCATTACCATATGTTACATATGCTGCGGTGCAGGAGTTCATCCCTATCAAAGGAAACTTCATTTTCCAGGTTAACGTCAACTGTTTCTTGTTACCCCTGGTTACTCAACCGGTGTTTTCGCTGAATTAGTCCAACTGAACCGTTATTTGTCAGAATGCTGCCACTTCTTACGAAGTTCAGTGTAAACCTTTCACTCTACAGGAATTTTTACATTAGAAAGATAATTGTCCTGAGTGTAAACCGAAACTCAGGGTTTGCGCTGCCCGGAGCTGTTCCATTTGCAAACCAGCGTCTTCTATTAAAGAAAGATTCGACTAGGGCAGCACCAGAGGCGAAACGCAGAGTTCACACTGCGAGGCGCAGCCAAGGCGCGCCCGTGCCCGCGGCCGCGCTCCGGTGACAGCCCGTCTCTCCCGACGGGTGACAGCTCCGCTGGGGCCCTGCCTCGCCTCCCGGCCCGGGGCTGGCTCCACGCAGGGTCACCTCTGCGCCACAGCCCGGTGAGCGCCCTCCCGGAGAGCCGCCCCCGGCAGAGCCGCTTCCCTGCGAAGGGGCGCGCACACACCTACCGTCACCGTCTCCTTGGCAGCGGCCGCCACGGGGATGGGGAGCAGCGCCCGGGCCCCGCCCGGCTCGGCGGCTGTCGGCTCCCGGGAGGGCTCCC
>VZRS01002658.1:0-42487 GCA_013398055.1 Ifrita kowaldi | reverse complement strand
GTGCGGGGCTGTGTGTGTGTGTAAGCGCCTCTCTGTGTACCTGGGCGGGAGCAGTCGTGCTCTTGGGAGGGAGGTGGGATGCTGGTGATGCTGAGGCAGGTGGATGAGCCCTCACAACTGAAAGGCTTCACCCTCCAGCATTAGACCATGGGGTCTGCACCAGGGCAGGGTAGTGAGGAAGGGCTGTGCATCCCAGGTGAGTCAGGAGATAGGCGTTGCTCAGCCTGTCCTGGGGTTCTATAAGCACGTGCATACACCGATAGGTTTAGTGGGAATGGTCGAGAGTCAGACTGATCCTTTTTGTATTTACTATTGGTATTGGAGCTTCTTAAGTCTCTGTGAAACATTAAGGGTCACAAACTTGGGCATGCTGATCCTTAGGCTGCATTAGACTGCTTTGCTTCGCAGGACATAAAGCTGGAACAGAGGAGCCTAAAATGCCTCTGTGATCAAATACTTAAAATGCTTCACAGCCAGCTTTCTCTGTCAATAAACCCAAAGGAGGGGAAGCCAGCCCCAAAATGTAAATGTTTCCTGGGATATGAGAGTAAATAGATAGTAGCTGTAGAAGATGGACATCCAAACAAACCTGCTATTGTCAACTACATGTGAGTTTTGGTGTGTATTGATTTAGCAGTTGTGAAGAGCTTCTTATCATCCTCCCCACAGTCAAAACAATCTGCTGGAACGGCTTTTAATTGCTTTTATAACACATGGGTGTTTTAAGAAGTAGAAGAGCAGTAGTCAAACAGACAGTTCTTCTCAGAAGGAAGATTTCCTACAGTGTGTAAACATGAAATAAATCTTTGCTTTAAGAGGAAAATCAAGTTAGCCATAGATCTAACATTTACTGGGCTTTTTAGAATTGTACTACCTTTATTCTACCACAACTCTTGGCAGGTTTGTCTGATGTGGTTTCTTTGTGGGTTGTATCACCTGCTTATTATGCTTTTGGAAAAGGGTGGCTTTGAAAATGATATCAGAAAGACAAAATACCTCCAACTCTTTTATGGGACTCTGTGCCTTATGAACTGGAAAACTAGGATGATTTATGTGTAATACAGTTTTTAATGCTTACTCTTTGTAAAGGATTTATTTTCTTTGCTGTTTGTTAATACAACTAAGAAACCTGCCAAATCTCAATTAAAATTGAAAACATTTTAAGTTATTGTATAGTCCAGACAGTCCATCTGTCTGAGAGTGAAAAATTGTTGTGAAATCATAAATAGTAAGCAGACAAAAAGTCATAATTAGCTGCACTATTTAAAACTACTTACCTTAGATTCAGAGTTTTTTAAAACGTTTTGTGGTTTTGCTGCTGAACAGCAATATCTTAGATATGATTCTGGCACTACTTTTTGAGGCTTTGTTTGCATTGTTAACAACTTCCAAAAAGCCAGTTCACACGTTCCCTTTCTTTCATGTTTTGTATGTGCTGTAATCTGTGCATATCAATTGGTTAAGCACGTTGGCTTAGCTTTGCCAAATTCATGCTTCAAATGGTACCTCATCTCTCAAATACTTTATTAATATATATTACAATTTTGGGCAAATGTAATATAAATAATGCTATAATCCAAACAGCAGCAAAAAAGCAGCATATTTCATGCACTTAAAAAGCCTGCAGTAAAGACAGCAAGTTGTGTCAAGAGGTGTGGGCTAGAT
Organism: Ifrita kowaldi; assembly: GCA_013398055.1. Taxonomy (NCBI): domain Eukaryota; kingdom Metazoa; phylum Chordata; class Aves; order Passeriformes; family Cinclosomatidae; genus Ifrita; species Ifrita kowaldi. The sequence continues at coordinate 40,822 of VZRS01002658.1, read as the reverse complement.
AAGATGTCTGGCAAATACTTTTCTTTTTCTGTGGGTAGATTCTGTTATATAAAATTCCCATCTGTACTTTGATTTCCATTCAAATGACCTAATAATGGATGTGTTTTTTTAAGATAACTCTGTAGAAGTAGTAAAGTATATTTTCAGGTAATTCAAACATATCTTCCAATATTTGAGTAGGCAGTTTAGCAAATAGTGTACAATCATTAAAGACTGCAACAGCAGAGTAGTGATGACTTTAGTCTCCATGCTGAATAAAATCCTTTCACATTCAACATTTTTTAAAAAGTTTGTTAAATGATGTAGGATTCATGTTCCTAGATGAGTCTTCTCAGACTGCTTTCCTGTGAACATTGTGTACATTTTTACATAGTATTTGACATTTCAGAGAAACTAGGCCACATTTACTATAATTTGTACATTTTCTACTTGTTTTCAACTGAATTTTTGGATGCTATGTGTTGCATGGTTACAAAATTAATTAAAGCAATATTGGTGTTTTCAGGTATCCTTGAATTTATCAGTGTGGCAGTAGGACTGGTCAGTATTAGAGGTGTGGACAGTGGCCTTTACCTTGGAATGAATGAGAAGGGAGAACTGTATGGCTCTGTAAGTACCACTTTCATGTCAGCTCAGACATCTTTAGGTTTTGATTTGTTTCCTAACACTATGCAAACCCTTCAAGAAGTTCATCTCAGCTTTCAAAACACTAACATCTTTTCCTGTTGAAATATGTCATGTATTTTTTAAGTACACAGTACAGCCTTAGATACTTCAACAAAACAGAAATGATTTTTACAATGCTATTAGGGTAATACCAGTCCTACTCCTCTTTCAAGTTTTAAAACATCTTGAGATAAAATATTCTGTTTCTCCACTTCCTTTGGTTGTGGTCATTCCAGTTTAAAATATGAGATATGGACATTTCCTGCTCTGTTATGTTGCATCTGATATTGGTAGAGTCCCTCTACCAACTCTCATTTCTAGAACAGTAGATACCCCAAGACAGAACTCTACATAATATAATTCCTGTAAGTCAGAATTACAGAATATACTCCTGTATGTCGGGTCTACATACTCTTCTTGGGTTTGGTTTGTTGACATTTCAGTGAACAGTAAGGCTACCCAAAGCCTAAAGCATTTTGTTTATTTATATCATATTTTTTCAAGTCTTCAAATATCTAGTGACAGCTTAACTTATTTTTCTTTTCCCTTTCCTTCTGCAGGAGAAACTAACTTCTGAGTGCATCTTCAGGGAACAGTTTGAGGAAAACTGGTACAACACTTACTCATCCAATGTGTACAAACATGGAGATTCGGGGAGGAGATACTTTGTAGCACTTAACAAAGACGGTACTCCCAGAGATGGGGCAAGATCCAAAAGACACCAGAAATTCACACATTTCTTGCCCCGGCCTGTGGATCCTGAAAGAGTTCCAGAACTGTACAAAGATGTGTTAGGATACAGCTGAGGAAAAAGGCAGCTTTGGCAAGAAAGCAAACTGGAGCTGTTGGCCATGCTTTCATGGCCATGCCAGCATGAGGAACCCGCAGAGGTCTAGGATGCTGGGCGTGAAGAACCTACGTGGTGACAGGCAAGCCTCTGTTTTCTAACCATTGGATTTAGGAGACAAAGCCTTAAAGCTGAGCGTGGACCAGCCTCCCAAAGACTTGCTGAGTGGTTTGGTCTCCAGTCACCAGGGGGAAGTGGGACTTCTCAAAGCATAATGAACTCTTGGCAGTTCTGTCTGGATTACCTGTGGCCTGTAGATTAGCAAGGAACCATCTACATCGTATGGATGAGACGATGGCTGGAAGAAATAGAAAGAAATGGACTGTAAAATAGTAATAAATCCTGAGAACTGTATGTGAAGTTTTACTGGCTCCACTTTAGTGATGGACATTAGATGTTGATGCATCGTAGTCAGAGCTGGAACTTTTCTTGAGGATGGACCTATTTATACATCTCTGGATAGCATATATTTATTTTATATATTTATTTATTAAAGAGTTTATTTTTTACTGGGATATGAAGAGAATACAAGTTCCTAACCCCAACTAGAAATCCTTTACAGTGCCAATATTTACTCTGAGTAGTGTCATGATGCAAAAATGACATTACCTTGCAATGCATCCAAAACCTGAACATTTGTGTTTCATTGTTTATCAGTTACAGATAAGTTTATATTTTGTGTGCATACCATTGCCTTGTAACTGTCCTTATTTGGAAAAGAATGTTTAATTTTTTTTACTTATGAGGGTGCCTTACAGATTGTATTAAATTCAAATGCACATTTAAAAAGGGAATTAAAAGTTACTTCACTTTCTTTTGGTTTGCTGTTATTTTTAAACTGAGAGTCTCTTAGCACACTATGTGCAACATTTCAAACCTGCAACAATTGCGAAGAGTGTATTGCAGTTACCTTGAAAGAAAAAGTAATATTAACTCTTGAAATCTTGATTCAAATCACAACATGCTTGATGGTTTTTGGCCAAAGGATTCCTACTATCTTTACTAACACACAAATAGCTATTCTCTGTAAAATTTTCATGTAGTAGTCTCCTCACTGTATAAGATGTTTTAATTATATTTCCTATCAATATGGTTAAGGGGAAACAAGTTCAGAGTACAAAGTTTCAGATACTGCTGAATGAAAAGCTTCTGTGAGCAAGGGTTGTTTCACCACTGAGTACAGAGGAGCCTAAGATGATAACTTTCTTACCTTAATTCCTCATTTAGGCAATATTTTCAGCATAAGATGTTCTGTGAAAACTGTCAGAACAAAGATGAGCTGTGTCTCTGTGCTGGTTACAGCTATAAAGCAGATAGATCTGCTAATTTAATTCAGAACTATCAGTTACGAAGCACAAGCTCATCTGAATATTAACTGATGGGGAAGTCTGCTCTGCAAGAATACAAAGTGTTAATGACAGGTTTGTAATTTAGACCTAAACCTGCTGAAGCTTGCTGTCACATGGTTGCCGCCTGCATGAACAAGGCTGCCCCAGGAAAACTGCAGGGAAGGCAGTTCAGGAGAGGGCACCAGAGGCGGTCTCATGTTTCAGATGCCAATGCTCCCAGTGGGCTCCAGCTCAAGATAACTCATTTGCATTCAGTTTTATGGAATCGTATATGGTTCAAGTCCTGCACACGCATAATTTATATAAAATCAAGGTATCAATGAAAAGCATTTCCCAGTATATAGCACACTTGCTAGAACCTTTGCTGTACCAGAATTTCTTCCAATCTGTAGTGAGCAGTGGGTGAGCATAGGTTACTGATGGACTATTGAGAAAATCATTTTACTTTCTGCCAAATAGAAATGAAATGCAGATACACAAAAGCATGTTTCAGCACTTTGTGGCTACCAATATGTAGCCACACTTACTGAGATAAAAGGTTTCATTTAAATTTTCTGAAAAATAGGGAGTGGGAGATCTAAAGCACACTGAAAACATCTTAGTAAAATAACATTGTAATGCACTCCCATTTACCATAAAGTAATGACTTTGTGGGTGAGATTGAGTCCCATTAGTAATAGATCAATAGCTGAAGACAAAAGTATATGCTTTAAATAGAAAAATTTTTCTTCCGCGTCTTAAAAAGTAGTTTATTACATATAAATTGTGTATAAAAGAAGTAGCTGCTCTTTAGGATATAATTCCCATGCCTTTCTGGCAAACGCACTCAGTGTGTAAACCATAGCAGGAAGAATTCTCTCTCTTTGGATTACCAGCTTACTGTTCATCTTCAAAACTACATTAAAGATGTCAAGGGCTGTAATCAATCCTGCTATTATCATTGTGCATCTTTTTTTCACAGATATGATACAGTCAATAACAGTAACTGAGGGTATCTCTAAATGGTGGATAATTGTCTGAAACTTCTGGATCCAAACACATACCCAACATCTAAATGGAGAAGAAGAGTGATATGTGCTCACCCCATTTCCATTTTAGATATATGCAAATAAACCTTGAAAGAAATGTAATGGAGCAGGTACAGTGGTGATGAATGACTGTACAAAACCTCCAGAGCCCTGAAAAGCTGTCACAGACTCCTTTTTAGTTCTGGTATATTACCATTTTGCAATACATTGAAGAAAGATATCGAGGTTCCTTATTTTGTTTTACTTGCAGCGTTTATTTGCTCTCTGTTACATCCTGTCCATCATGACTTTCAGATGCAATTAATGTTCTTCTAGCTTGAGAATGGTGGGTACAAAAGTAGCACCTCAAAAGAGCAATTTTTATATGTTATTAAACTAATAGCTTTAGTTGTCAGAGGTCAGGGGTTTTTTTGTGTGTGGTTTGCACTCCCACTTCAAAAAGCCCAACAGGATAGAGAGAGAGGTTTGTTCTGTTTAGCCAGTAGAATAAATGACATATTTTAACTCCCATTATATTTTCATGACTGTATAAATCTGACAGGTGTGGGCTGCTCTAATACTATGAAGGGAGTAATCTGAAAGAAGTGACAATGTTCAAGGTTCAGAGGAAATCTCTGAAGGCAGAGAAAATGCCACGTCTTGAAATAAATACCTGTATGATTGACTGCCGTATTTCTGCCTTTCCTCATTTATTTTTTTCCCAGGGAAGAACCATTCAAGACAGTTAATTCAGTTTGTGTAGCAGTTGCAGCTCCACTTTCTGCTTCCCATGGATTCTCCCAGTAGCTGTAAAGTTTGGCCTGTTGATCTCAGAGCTGGCTGGAAACTGAGTGCTCCATGCCAGTTCTGTATTTCTTCACATATTTTGGTTTTTGCTGCTCTGTTTTCCAAGTTGTGTCAGAAATAGCATACTGGCCATACAAAAGATTTTCTGAAATCCAGGAGGAACCTTGACTTCTGAGCATATTTGAAGTGAAATTGTTACTTTCATTAATCTTTGTGCACTTGATCAGAATGCAGAAAGTAGAATTCTTAACAGTCTTCTGTGGAAGTTTTTCAGCCATAATACCAGATATAGGAGAACACCAAATTCCTCTGGAAATGGGTATTTTTCAAATAGACAAGCTGATATAATCAAAAAAAGTGGACAGTTAGTCTATAAGGTACACAGTCCTTTCATTGGTCTGAGTCATTTGTGTTAGTGTGGAGCAGTTTGGTCCTGTCCATATCTCCAAGTTTTCTATCATAAGCTTATTGATGTTAATCTTTCATACTCAGGTCTGACAGCCAGCTTCACTGCTTCTGTCTGAAAATTGAAATCCCTGGTATGGCCATGCACTCTGGTAGCACTTCAGGGTTGGGCAGATTTTACTTTCTGACATGTGAGAGTCATTTAACAAGTACACTTTCATCGTAGCTTTCATTTCCAGCTACCTTCATTTCTTGACGTGCTTTTTTCCCTCATTTTTTCATAGGCATCTAACCTAGCTTCAGTAACCCTGTGAAGTTTACCTAAATATAGGCCTTTACCAGCAGCTCCAATAGCAATAGGTGTAATTTAGTTATTCTTCACAGTGCCACAGCTGGTACCACAGCTCTAGTTATACCATTGCAAATCATTAGGTTTGCCTTAGTGCAGTAATATGTATTTAAACCCTGATGGTGTGTACTAGCCAAGCTCTCACTCAAGACCAGGATTCTACACCTGAAGCCAATTGAGATTACCTCAACCTAAAGTGCTTGTTAACCTCCTACAAACAGCTGTAGCTGCAGGGTGGGCACAAGCCCTATAAATCTAGCCCTGGGAGGAGGCAAGGTTGGGGCCTGTTGTTCCCGGTTGCTGTGTGTTGCTGGAGCTCTGCTCTGAGAAATCATAATCCAAGAATCAGAAGCCTGTGAGCTCTGGCACACCTTACTACTTTTTCCATGCAGCAAAGAACTAAACAGAGATAAGGCAATTTTATAAACCATAAATGCATCTTTGCTATTGCCTTAATGTACTGGACCAAGCCTGTGTCAGATACTGAGAATATGGTGGTAGGATGCTTAAGTTTTGCTCATGTTGCTCCATACTGCATGGAGATGCTATTAGTAAGGAGACCTTTTGGAGATCTTTACTGCATTTTCTCCTTTCACTTTTAATGTGAAAAAAACTATTGAATTTGCCACTGTTCCAATCTCTGCAATTACTTGGTAGGTTTTTTTAATAGTGGATCCATTTGAAGACTCAAGTTGTGTGAACATAACGATAGCTGCATGAGATAAGACACTACCACATTGGGAGAGAGCACTTCACTGGGAGGAGAAGATAGACATATATTCTAGGGATTCTCTTCTATTAATTCTCCTTTGGGCTTTTTCCTTTTATGAGGAAGAAAAGAGAAATAAACCTTTCAAAATGTTGAAAAATATGATGGTGGAATTCTTCACTTCCTGGACGTCTGCATAAAGGTACAGTTTATCAGACATTTCTCTTAAAACAATTTCCTTTGCAGTAGTATGTTCAGCAGCTGTGGTGGAATTGTTGCTGTTAGTATACCTAGTGACAGGGTTTGTCTCAGTATGTGGCAACGAAATATATTGTTAGAGAGGGAAAGAGAACATTCTGAAGTTGTCATATGCCATTAAATGCTAATCTGGGAAGTTTGGTTTATGGCATTAGTTTTAAGTCAGTTTTTGATACAAAGCTTTGCATATGTTTTGACAATCCTTTATGATTTCTTAACATTCAGAGATTAATGGGCAGAAAACCAGAAAGTTGTAAAAGCTTCTCAGGTGGGGCATACTTAACCATGACATCTTTATCAATAAGTTGTACACAAATAAGAAGAAAAAAAGTACCCAAACAGGGAAGAGGTCAAACAGTTACTTCTATTGCCGGTTGGAGAGAGATTAAATTTCAAACAGAAATTGGTTGGCAGCTTGCCAAAATAGCTGTTTAATCTGCAACATGATCAGACACTAGAACCATTCTGGAAGTGCAGGAAAAAGAGAAAATACTGAATTAAAGCAGTGGTGACAGTAGCTCTCTGTATTTTGAACACATCCAAGAATGCTATTCTCTTATTATAGCAAGTCTCTTGTAAATGCAATTTATGGGCAAAGGAGTAAAAGTGTTAGAAACACAGTCTTTTGTCAGAGAGTTTAGTAAAACTCATCCTGTGGTAAGGTCCTGGTTTATATATTTTGTCTAATTACAGCAAAATTGAATCATGTTTTATTCTCACCTAAAATATCACAATGTATTACTTTCATGATTATCTTCAAGTCAGGAGTGTTACCTGATTTACAAATAGAACCCATTTAAATCACATTAGTTAAGTCACATTTGAGTGACATTAAGTCCCAAATGTAAACTTTTAAATATATATATCTACTCTAGCATATATTTATGAACTATGCTTTTCAAATTAGTTACAAGTGTTTCAGTTGTTCCTGGCAATGACAGTCTCAGTGACTGATGGAGTGGGGGACATATTTGTTTCTTTATTATTCCTGTAAGATCTTCCATCCATCTCTAATTCCAGTGGCTATAAAGTGCAGTAGACATGAACATGGGTCTCAAGGTGGGTAGGTTCTTACCTTCTGTAATTTAGTGGAGTGATCTGGATATCTGGATTTTTTTCTTATTGATCTCTTTACAGTTAATCCAAAGGAATCCCTACTCTTGCTATTAATCTTATATCTCTTTGTACAAACAAACAGTAGATTTTTGCTATGAGAAGTTTGCTTCATCTAAACTTTCCTCAGTGGTCTAGAATCCAGTACTTAACAGTCACCAAATGGTTGGTAAATGCTCTTAATTCTATGCTATTATCATTATATGTAAAGTAGAAACTGGAAACACTGAGCTCTGTGTGGCATGGTAACGAGTTACTCGCAATTTTTCTGTTAGGTCATGGTGCCATGGGTATCTTTTCCAAAATCATAAAGTCTCCTGAGGTGAGTTTTGTGCTTGTGAATGCTGAACATTGTAATGTGCAGTATGAAGTTGTCTCATATGGTATGAAGTTCTCATCTGATAGACATTTCTCATGGCTGTATTCAAGTACCATTGCAAGCACCACATTATATTTGATTTATTACCAATAATTGTGCTCAAGATACCCACATTCACATAGAGGTTGTGGTTTTGTGGCTTATAACCTCAGTTAACTTCTCAAGTTGACTGTAATGAGGAATTAAATTATTTTATCTAGGAATGTGTCTGCTAATCTTAACTATGTAAAGTGCTCCCCATTCTGTGATGGTGCTGGGCCAACAGGTACAATAAGGAATATGTAGATGTTAATGTGGTTTTTCTTCATGGTATATACACCTTAAAAAGCTCAAGTTATTTAATTCTAGGTTATTAGCAGTGTTTGCCCTAACCTGTTCTATTTGCTCTCACCTTCTTTAGGTCACTCTTTAGGATGAATTTCCTATCCTTGAGCATCTCTGAGAACAGATCTCTTGTAGCTCAGCAATGCTCTTTCAAAGACTGTCTCAAGTGAGCAAAAGTAAGGTGCATCTTATATGCAGGTACTGTGTATATATTTTTGATATTTTTTCTTACTGCCTTGGGCTATTAGTGCATTCAGGATCAAACCCCAAACCTTTCTTGGCTATGCAGTGTAGTAGCCTTTGCTACCTTTGCATATTTAGGTAGCCCCTTGACAGTGTTTCAAATGAAAAGGTGACGGATGATGAATGACACTCAGCACTCTCTTACGTTTTCGTACTAAAAAGAAAGTACTATTGTTTCAAAACAGCAAAACACTTTTATCTCATGAAGAAACTTCAATAGCTCTATGAAAGATTTGATTGCTTAAAAAGTTGGTGAGTGTGCCCATATGTTTTTGTGTGATTCTTTTATGATGCTGGCCAGTGATGATGAAATTAGCATGTTTTGATCTATATACAAGTTGTTCATAAAGAACTTGAAAGGAGTAGTTAGGAAAATCCAAGTGCTGAAACATTTAAGATATACTTTCTGGTCTCACTTTTGTGTGATTGTCAGCCAGGGACTATCATGATTAAGGTAGCTTGCCAATTGCCTGCCATAGATACAATATTTATTGCTGTAGTGGGGATTTCCTATCAGAGATCTGAAGACAGACTTTTATACATTGTTTCTCCTAGGTAACTTATTCAAATCAGCAGAAGAAATCTGATAGTAAGGTAAAAATAATCAAACGAAATGTATTTTTGGTCTTTGGGCTTATTTGAACTTCATTTTTTTTGCTAAGGTTTTCCTTCACATGGCTGGAAAAAGGTGAAGGAAATTGGTTTATGCTTTTCTATACAAAATTCATAACTGTTTAAGGACATTAAAATGAATGTATTTTGCTACTGACTTATGAGGTATAAGATTTATTTTTTCATGCTATTACAAAGTAAATATATATAGTTTTGCAGGAAATGAATCTCTTTTAAGTCTGTTGGAAATATATGGGAATACTCATCTAATCAGATCATAGCTGGCTAACATTTCTGCTTCTCTTTTCCTAAAACAGAAATAGACAGTGTTTTAAAGTACTAAGAATGACAGGATGGGGTTAACATATTGTGGACTGTTCCCAGTCCCATGTCCCTACTATTTGCAGAAGCTATGCTCTCCAAGCAGTTGAATCCCTCCACAGTTTAATCTGTCAGTCATCAATTTTTGTTCTGTATGCATAACCTCCTGTTTCCCTTCATAAGCACATTCACCTTCATGAGCAAATCAGGTCTTCCTAATTACCCATTTTTACATCTTTTTAGAAACTATAATTCTTAATTAATTAATTAAGAATTAAACCTTAATTCCTTGTTCAACCAGTGTCTCCTGTTTCATTGGAAAGACCTGGACTTCTCTGATGAAGGTTATGCTCCTGTTGTCAGAGGCAGCTCTGGATTTTGAACCGCTGTCCCACCTGCTTTTACATCTTCCTACTCCAAAGGAAGGCATTGCCTTGCCTCCCAAGACATGCCAAATCCCTCACCCAGTGTGGCTACCTTTGCCTGCAGCACTAACGCTGTTCCTGTGTGAGGAGATGCAGCTGAGGCAGGTGAAGGAGCAAGGCTGGGACACGCAGAATGCCTGAGTAGAAGCCGTGTGCTGAGGGGGTGAGGGCAGCAGAGCTGTGCGTGCAGGGAGGGAAGGCAAAGGCAGCCGGAGATAAAACTGCTTTCCCAGTGTTTAGCCCTTGGTTGTGTAGCTGGGAAGCAGGATCAGAAACTGTCTGGTCTGACACAGATCTCACTGGCTGTCTATCCTTAAAAGGCAGATGAATTTTTTTTGAAGGGCGTTCAGTAGAATGTTCACTTTCCATATTGTCTGAGCTACAGCACCCAAGGCCTCTTGTGGTACAGGTTTTCATAGCCCATATATATTTCATATATATTTCATAGCCCATAGTATTTTATTTGCCAGATAAATAGTGAGAAAGGTGATCACTGTCAAACACAGTGGTGTTTTTCTCACACTCTACAAACTATATGGGAACACAAGTTTAATTGATAGGGAATGCTGATCAAACTATAATTTTATAGTAATGGGGTTCTTTTGTCACCAATGTCTGATTATACAAAAACCTAAAGACTTTGGACTATATATTCAGTTCTGGTCTGCCATATTCACTCATAGATAAAACAAACTATCAGAGTTATTAATCTCTGTAATTTTTCATGTCCACAGTTTACACTTAAAATTTCCTAAATCCCTTTGATATCTCTGAAGCACATTAAAGTTTTTCAAATATTAAAAAAAATGTTTCCATAAATTATTATTTTAGTTTGAAGCATGAATATATTAGTAAACACGAATGTGAGAGTATTGTGTTTCATCTCTGAGTTGTTACCTCATTGTGTCCAATGAGAAGACAAATTTTGTCGGAAGGTATTTCACCAGGAAGGCATGGAAAAGACACATGAAAAGACACACACTGCAGAGCCATGAACAAGAGCTTCAGCTTCACTGGGAACTTTAGCCACCTGTGATGCATCGTAGAAAACTCGTAAAACATGATCTGCAATGTCTTTTTCTTTTAATCCTCATCATCATCGTCATCATCATCATCCTGACTTTCATCTTTTTAAAGACCTCAGTTTAAAAGTTACATTTCTGCTTGCTGGATTAAAGCTGTCATGGTAGAAAAAACAGAGTTCCTAGCCATGCAGATCAGAATAAACACGAAAAGATTGGAAAAAGCCATTTTTTTGATATACTATAATTACTAAGACAATTATTTTCTTCCTTTACCTGTGTGCTTTCTTTTTATTTTTGGTGCACTTGCATCATCTCATCACATTATGCATAGTCTTACTGCTCCCAAAGGGCCAATAATAATGTCAATTTGCTGCTTTCTAATTTCCTGGAATTGAGTACCTTGCCAATAAAGTGAAGCAGAAAATTAAATTAAGAGGATCTCATATTTTTGGTGACGTTTGAAAAAAAAAGTGATGGGCAAAAAATCATGCCACTTTAAATGCAGCAGAGACCAAGAGAGGGCACAAAAGAGATATTTCTGTCAGAGATACAAACTTGTGTGCAAATCTGTGATTTGCTTTTACTGGTGAACAACACTAGTAATTAAAAAAAAAAAAAAAGGGAAAACATGCTAATTTCACACAGATGGGAAAAACCAATCAGCTCAGATAGGGTGCAAAAATAACAAGTGGCCCGAGGCAGGGCTTTGTAACACATCTGCTGTAATTCTGTACTGCTCAGAACTCCACCTTTCACAGAAATGCTTTCCCAGCCTCCAGGGTAAATGCCAGTAAAGGACATGGCATTTTGATAGCATACCTTTCCAGAGGAATAGATGGAATTCTAAAGAACCAGAGATTCTTAAAATGCTTGTCACATCAGACATTATTTGAAAAATAGAAATCCCTCAAGGAATATTGTGAGACAAAAGCAGTCCACTTTAGCACACTGCCTGAGACTTCTGTACATGGAAGGACAGTACAATAGTAAGGAGGGTGTTTTCTCTTATCAGGCAACTGCAGTATTAGTCCTGTAACCTTGAAAAGTACGTTCAAAAGGAACAGGACATCGGTAACCATGTTGGTAAAATGTATACTGCAAAGAGAGCAAGATAGATATAAACCTCATTTTTAAGCTGGAATTTATTTTTTCCCAGTAAAAGTGCTGCTGCTCTCTGCACAACTGATGACAAAGAAATGCTGAAGAACTAGGGTAGTTCTTTACTTCCATTTTCCTCCAGCAAGACTGAAACCCTATGGACAGAAAGTGTAAAAGTACAGATCTGCATGGATGGAGTGACTAAAATGCTGAACAGACTTTGTAGGCGGAAATTGAATTTGTATGTTTTGGTAGTAGAATTTATTCCCAAACAAACAAACAAACAAAAAAGATAAAAGGCAGCATTTGAGTACAATCTATATCCTGAAGAGAAGCATACACATAGCATGAATAATTTTTTGTTAGTAGTTTTCCCTATGAACAATGCTACCAGGTTGAATGAGAGGGTTTGTCCATCAATCTCAATATCCTACATAATGTCCAATGCTAGATGTGCAGGACAGAAGATGGGACCAGGACAAGCATATAATGACATTTGCCCAGTACAGTTCTTTCATCCTCCAACTGCTTGTTTTACCGTACTATCGTCATACCAAATATTTTGTTGTTATCTTTTGGAGATTTAGTGTCCCTTAACACAGAAATTATTTTTTTTTTCTATTTTAATACTCCTTCCTCCTTGATAGACATATCAAGGGAGGAAGGGAGTATAAAGAAATTAGGAAAGAAAAGAAATTCTCAGATATGCTTTCCATTTTTTTAAGATTTTCTGGAAAGTAAGATAGCAAGTCTTTCCTCTATGGATTCAGATTTTAGTGTAGTAAAGGGGCAGCATAGATATCTGTGATACAAGAGGAATAACTCATCATTCTTGGCATTTTAAAGGCTCTTTACAGCAACTTATAAAAGCAGTTTCAAACTTTTGTTTTGAGCTGACTTGATTCTTAGCTGTCCTAAGGATCAAGAAAATATAAAGGTTGTTTAAAATCACAATGTCATAATAATTAAAATCATAAATCATAATTCCTCTGATTGCACTGATTTCTGAAACCTAGATTTCTTGAAAAGATCCCAGGAGTTAAAGATGACAGGAAATAATATTTTATTTATCAAACGTATAACTTTTTGGCAAGAAGAATAATGTCTTGATTCAGTTATCAACACTTAGCATTTAATTTTAAGATACACTTCCAGATGTAAGATTTGAACACTCCAAAATGTATACATGCATGTATAGTTTATCACATAACATAAGATCAGCTGCTTTTCTTGGTGACTATAAAAAACATATGTATAAAAGAATAAAACACTTGTTTTGAATGTAACACTGCCATCTAATGACATAACTGTAAATTACATGAAAGGATTTCATGGTTTTGTTACCTGTTTTTGGAGGTATGATACAGAATACAACTTCATTATTAATAGCATCTATAATATTAAGAGACTAGTACCTTTATCAATTAGTTATTTATTAATAAAAACCCCCCAAGAATGGTTATTAATGTTAATAATTAATATTAATAATTGTTATAATATTTTAAAATTAGAATTAGCTGATTGTATGGCCAGCAGCTGGAAAAAAACCCTCATCATACAGATGATATTGAAATAAAACTGTAAACCAAAGAAATACAATGAATAAGATTTTCTCTGAAGATAGGGAGTAAAAACCCCAAATTAAGTGAAACTTCATTTCACGTGTCATAATAGATTTATTTTCTGGGTGATATATAATCCTAAACACAGTATTTACAGTGCAACAGGTTGTTTTTACCAACTAGTTCACATAAGGTCCTAAATGAATTTTGGGGATGAAGATACAGGGAGTAGAGTCACCTGGGCTGTGTTTGCAGATATGCAATGTAGTTCTTGAATGAACTTGAAAAGTCACTAAGGGAAAATCCTGCCTTACATCTATCTGCATAAAATTACTCAAACACAGCAGCACTGCTTTGTGGATGCTGAAGCAGGATAAGGGGATCCCCTGAGGGTTCACAGTGCTTCATTTTCTGGGACTGTTGGAGGCCAGCTGGGATCCATCCCTGTTTGGATTTCTCCTGTAGTGGCAATTCTGGGGGTCTTACAAAGCTCCTAAGTAGCTTGGTGTCAGCTCTGGGTGTAGGGCTGAGTGTCTCAGCATGGAAAGACTGCACATAAGTCCTCTCTGCACTGTGCTGTGGGCTTATGGCAAGTGGGATCTCAGTCTCAGTTTAATTTCTAGTTATGAACTCGGTTAAAAATAATCCTTTTCTTGCTCCACTTCCAACTGTGGCAATGCTAATTGGAAACAAGTTTATTAATGTCATGTTTGTTTAACAAACTCCACAGAAGAACACCTAGAGATATCAGAACACTATAGACAAATAAACAGCTTTGCTGATGTATCTATTAATTCACCATGGTGTGTTTTACTGCGGAGTGCCACCATTAGTATTTATTTTACAGTCTCATTTGATATTATGCTAACATGGCCAGGTCATAATATGGTCATCTAGCATAATATTTTATGGTAACATGACTATATCATAATAATAAAGACAGCTGATACTTCAATAGTGTTTGTGAGGTTATCCTGCAGCTGAAACTTGACATAAACTAAAGCGGAAGAGGCACATACACTAGCAAGTATTATAGTCTCACCAATCACCAAATCTGCGATCTGGCTTTTCAGTGAATGAGACCATCTTGTTGATTTTATGGAACATGAGGATCTTCGCACAAGGAAGATCAAAGGGCTGCATTACATTTCAATACATAAGTTTATGGGACAGATGGAATCCACTCAGAGAGACCCATGACACTCAGGGCCAGATTATCAAAACTTTCAGACACTAAAACCTATTAGTGTGTTCAAACCTTTATTCCAACACTGTCAGCACTTTTAAGCTCTATTTAAAGCATCAGTCTACAATTTAACTACTGCCAAAGTTCAAATGGAGGTTAAAAGGATGGGCTAAGGGAGGTGGCAAGCCAAAAGAAATTTTGGGTTGCCCTTTTTTCGTTTCCACACACGTATTGTCAAAGTTTTGGATGTAATTTTGTTTAGCAAGGGAGAAATGAATATTCTCGTGAAGCACACCAAAATATCTTTGGTGAAGTAATAAATATTAAAATGCTGCACGTCCTTGCCTCTGAGATGTTGGAGCATGAAAAAAACTGTTGCTATATTGCCGTTGAAAACATTTCAGGATTTTCTATCAAATAAATACCAAATACACTCAGGAAGAAAGGAGGGGTGAACTCACCATCTTAATAGCAGTCTGTCAGATTTCTTAAACTCCATATTTGCCCATGTTTTGCTTGATAATGGATTCTAGTGCCCTGGTAAATTCATCTCGTTTGAGGGGGACTCCAACTAGGATTCCTGCTTTGGGTCTAAAAGTGTCAGACTCCATGCTCTGGAGTTACCTTTCAGTGGGTTTTAACTCTGAACTCTTAGTTGCTCTATCACAGTGATGGGTCTTATAAGCAGATGGTTTTGCTCCACTACCCTTTTGAAGGAGTAAGATCTTGTATTGTAGCTCCTTTCAGTAATGTAACCTAAGGGGACCCTTTTCCATTTGCCCAATGTTGTGCCGACTGTGATTTTATGGAGAAAAGACACGAAGCTGAAGTTGGCTGTTTTACTGTATCTAGCAAAAGAACATACAAATCTAGATCACATAGTAACAGCTACATGGGTGTTCAGCCTCAGATTCCTCATTGCTTTTGAACACTCTTAAAGTCCTATTTAGAGACCGTCCTCTGCTCTTTGTTCAAATGACTTCTTTTATGGAACAGTCAGCCTTTCTCAAATTGCTATCTAGAAACCCTCTGTATTTAGAGCTTTCTGTGAATTGCTTCCTGACCCATATGAAGTGAGGAAAATTCATCATCAGGGTATTAATTTCTTAATTTATTCCCTTCTGGGGTTCGTATTTGAAAATTACGTTACCTTAAATGATAGCCAGCTCTTCATCTAATTGAAGTGTCATATGAATCAGTAAGAGTTGAAGAGCTCTTGCTGTGTGGTTCTGTAGATGATTTTTTTTTTACATGGAGGGAAAGATGAAAAAAATACAAATAAACTTCACATTCAAGCCAAGCAGAGTTCCTGGTATTAGATGGGATCTCCTATTTTTAAACACGAAGAATTTCTGCCAATGCTTCCAACAAAATCACAGCTCCTGCTGCTGCTTCATTGGTGTGATCATTCTTTAGTATAATTTAGGTGTGGGGAAATGCATAGTTTGCACAGCTATAGTTTTAAGTTCTTATAGGACTTAGTTGAGTCCACCCTTTCCACCTCAACCCTGCTTACTGCTGTAAGAAGTAGAACTATTTCCCATATGCAATATCCCATGTTATTCCAGTATACAGTGATAGGTTTTGAGTTAATTTGGAACTTTCCAAGCAGTAATGGAAGACACTAGAAGGTGTTTTCTACATGGAATAGTGAAGGAAGCAGAAAGTGACATCAACTTAAGACGACATATTAGCTGCACTTGCCACACAAGTTTTCACAGATGGGCCAACTGCTTCTATTGACAATGACAATTACCCTGTGTGGATTATCTTAAAGGTGGCTGAGGACCTAGTAATATGAACCTCAATATTAGTATTAATTACAACAGGAGAAAAACTGTCAAATATTCTTCTTTTTGAAGCCTGGGGAATACTGGAATGTAAGAACTGCTGCAACATGGGCCCTTGTTCATTCCTTTGTGACATTAAGCATAAGCCCTCTGCACTTCAGCTTGTACACTCAGAGCTTATGGACAGCCAAAGAAGACCCAGTAGATACCTGGGCTCAGCTTTGGCTGGACGGTCTTTAATCATATCATTGCAGCCTCTGACAAGCAGGGAGAATGATTAGAACGCTCGTGGTTTTTTGCAGCATATACCTGGTCAGAAATAACCATGTGATTATACAAACATTTGCTAGACACAGAAAACAGTTCCACACAGCATGTGTCATTTTTTTCCTGTAAGTTTGTAGCCATAAATAATCCTTTCCAGTATTATTAATCTGTCAGGCTAGATGGGTCTTCAATACAAATAAAATAGTAATTTGATATATTTTGACAAGAAGGCAGAATGTAGTTTCTATTTTAAAACTGTGCTTTAACATCTCTTTGATTGCATCATTCTGTAACAATCCTCCCCTATTTTAAGCAAGTCATTTGAGAATGAAAAGGAAAGGGTTAAAAACTGTCAAGCAGGTGTGTTGGTTAGCAAAAGCTTTAGCTTACTTCTTGGCCCTCACACAGTGCAGGTGTTGAACATCAGCATTTTCAACCTGTTTGATATCTAGGCTTTTGTGTTTGTCATCTGGGGACTTTTCCATTAAATCTGTAGGAAAACCCCCCATTGCTTTGTTGTTTTGTCTGAATAGGATAAAACAGAATTTATTTCTCATTGGTCTTAAGTTTAAAAAGACTAGCACAGCTATGTCTGTCAATCTAAGAAGTGGAGGGTTTTTTTAACTTGATAGTTTATATTATTGTAGATCACTCCCTGTATGACAGCCACTAAGAGGTAAAGAACAGCAAGCTGCCAATTAATGAAATCTGCAATTACTGATAAGTAAGCAGAAAAATGTGTCAAAAAATACATTCATTTAATGCCTATAAATCTGATAGATGTGCTGGAAAAATGAAGAACATTTTGGCTTTATGACAGAAATTCACTTCTAATTGAATTATGTGTGTGATGTTAAAGAATAAATAATGAAAGATATAAAAAGCTCATGTAACTTTAAAATCTGTTACATGTGCAAAAGACTTTTTATATGTCTTCATATGCAGATCTAAGTGCCTTCAATGTCAGTAGAATCTGCACAGTAATTTCTTTTTCCCATCCAAGTAACTCTTAACACATACAAAACCTACCATTGTTCTACCTTCTGTAAAGTGACAAACAAAGCATCATTATAAAACTTATAACTGAATACTTATACTTAATCAGCAACTGGTTTAGTCCCTTCCTCTTAAGAGTGTGAAACTAATTTTGAATAGCTGATTTCTCACACAGTTGTTGTTCATGACTGACTTTGTTTTGCATGGAGATCATTCAGAATAGAAACTTACTCTAAGTTTAAGACGTGTTTACTTTCCCTGAAATTGCTTGAACTAGTCTGATAATTAAAATTGTTAAAAAGAAACTACAACCTTCCACTTGTTCCCAAACGGAATTTTACAAAAATTTTCCAATTTGTATTGCAGTTATTGGCTTGCTGTGGAAATGGTTTTCAGGACAGCACCCTTGTATTCCTGTATGACATAGCAGTATGAAAAGTGAGGAACTGGATCACTTTTTCTCAGACTCTAGGAGTAAAGATGTCAATCTGCCTCCATGAAAATCAAGGAGTCCTCTTTTTCTGAGTGATTTCCAGATAGCTGATTAATTTTGAACTTAGACATACATCAAAACCTTTCGAAGTGTTAAGCAGTAATTACACCTATATATACACAATCTATATATGTATATATATAAATTGAATTACATACACACATCTGTATTTTAGCAGCAAGAAGAAAATAGTGATACTTTACTGCCATTAATTCTATTTGTAAACACTCAGATACATCCCTCTTCTTAAACCTCAAATAGTGCTTGTACTAATACTGAACAAGGTTTTGGGAACTAGTTCACACAACTCATTTTGACTTCTTTTTAACTCATCAAATGCTGTTTCAAATGCATGTAAAGATAATGTACAGATGCTTTTAACAATAATAGACAAGAAATTCATGGTGTCAGTGTGTTTCTAAGCTGTTACTGCAAAACACAGGAAAATATTCTTATGTGCGGTCACATTCTATAATTTCCTCTCTGTGTCACTGAACCAACTTGAAAACTATGTCATATATCTTACTGGAAATCTATAAAGCAATGCATTTACTCCTTGAAAATCAATTATACAGTCTTGACAAATCATCACACCAGAAGTTACTTTGGATGTGGAAGATTTTATCAGCTGTGTCATAAGCTCAAAGCACTTAGAGGGGTTAAACTTGACTTTCTGTCATTTTGTTGGGATGTTTACTGCATTATCTCATCATGCCAATACTTGGCTTGTACATGGAGAGAGGAAATTTTATTTATGATTCAGTTCCCTTAAGTCTTTTTAGCAGTTACTGTAATTCTGTGTTTCCATAACACACTTCACAGCTTAAATGAAGATGCATTTTATCGTATCAGTGACACTGAAAGGATCACTCTTTAAAACAAAGAAATTATCTTGATACATCAGCTCCTGCCTAGAACCCATCCAGATGTCAGTGCTAGTTCATTATTCATTTTGGTAATGCTAACCAGCTGGCAGTTTAATGTCTGACATAGGAGTCCATTTGGTAATCATCCCTCTCCTCAGGTAATCAGGCAAGTTGAACAATTGTTCTGTATTAGCAAACTCATTTATTGCCCTGTGAAACCTAAACTGAAAGTTGCAAATGTTGTGTTTTGAATCACTTTCATGTCTGAACATGACTGACACAGAATGACTTCATTAACTTTCAGTAAAGTGCATTAGAAAAAAATTTAAGACCAAGTTCAGGTGCCAAAAGGGGTGTACTCTTTATTGTTAGAATAGACCAGGTTTTTGTGTTGACAGACATAAATATTTCTATTTTATTAGACTGTTAATTTGCTAAAAAACTTCTAAAAATATGTTGACTACTTTTGATCTTGAACATTTAGGAATACTTTCTGAATTGCAGTAGTTGAGAAACAGCTAAGAAGAAAGAGATTGTGGATTTAAAGACAGGAGAAAATTCAGTATTTGAAAATAATAGGAAATTCAGGATTGAAAAATAGCAGAAAGTAAAACTTGTGTAGTTTCCAAAGTGGTCTGAGGGTTGCTAATTCAATCCTTGCTTATCCACGTAGGAAGAAAAGTATTAAAGTACAACAATAATAATTTTGAAACATTTCTTCAAAAAGCAAATCTCAAAGAATGGAAACATTTCACTTAGGAAGACTCTCAGAGCTATTCAAATGTATGGTTGTCATACCCTAATTCTCAGAATCTATTTTCTTCCTTCCCACGTCTCCCAGCAATATCCTGAAATTAGTCATTAACTCTAAAACAACTTTATTCAAAATTCATATAAGTTCATATGACAAGTGCTGAAGAAAAAATATTAAAGAAAAGCCGATTAATGCTTTTAGTTACCATGCCTAAAAGAGAAGGTGGCTGCTGCAGTTTGTTCTCAAGATGCCTGTGAAATATATGTTTCCAAAAAACAGGGAATATAATATTGTTCGTACAAGTACACAAGATGATGCATAAACCAGCTGTGAATAACTACAAAAGAGACCTTCTCACCCTCTACCCTTCCCTCCTCTTCTTTGCAGATACATGTTGTCCATCCCCACATCTTCGATATGCTGTGTGATCTGGTAGATTGTAATCTAGCTTCAGGTTTTTGATGTGCCTCAGAGGTGGTTAATCTGGTTTTGATGAGTATTGTATTGAACATAAGATAATAAAGGGACACTTGACATAAGTGTTTTTCCACGTTATAGATTGCCTAGAAGAAAGATAATGAAATTGAACCGAAAGCAGTTTCTTTTTAACAGATCTACTAGTGAGAACATGCTGTAAAAAAGTGTTTGCCTGTATATAGGTGTGTATTAAATGGGAAACCTGTTTTCTTACTCTGCAAAAGATGGGTCAGTATTCCTTTTTTGACAGCTGCCGTGGTGCTATGAAGGTCACTGGGTTTGCATGGCCCAGTTTTGGTAGTGTGGGTGCTGCAGGCGTGGCTTCTGTGAGAAGCTGGTGACAGCTTCCTCCATGTCCAGCAGAGCCGATCCCTGGCCGCTGGTCAAGGCTGGACCAATTAGAAACGGTGGTAACACCTTTGTGATAACATATTTAAGAAGAAGAAGAAAAAATAGTGTTTTGCACAGTTGTAATTGTGGCCAGAGAAAAGCGGGGGGATAACATGTGAGAGGAACAGCTCTGCAGACACGAAGGTCAGTGGAGAAAGAGGGAGGGGAGGTGCCAGAGCTGAGATTCCCGTGCAGTCCATGATGCAAGTCATAGTGAAGCAGCTGCCTCCTGCAGCCCGTGGAGGTCCATGGGGATGCAGGGATCCACCTGCAGCCTGTGGAGGAGACCCACACCAGAGCAGGTGGATGCCTGAGAGGAGGCTGTGACCCCGTCGGAGACCCGTGGAAAGAGGACCCCACACTGGAGCAGCCTGTCCTTGAAGGACTGCACCCCGTGGAAAAGTGACCCAGGCTGCAGCAGTTTTGGGAGGACTGCTGCCTGTGGGAGGGACTCACGCTGGAGAAGTTCATGGAGGGACCCCATGCTGGAGCAGGGGAAGGACTCCTCCCCCTAACAGTGTGAGAAACAATGTGTGTGGAACTGACCACAATCCCCATTCCGTGTCTGCCTGCACTTCTAGGAGAGGGGATAGAGCTGGGAAGGAGGAATGGGTGGGGGTAAGGTGTTGTGAAGGTTTTACTTTAATTCTCATTATCCTGCTCTGATTTTGTTAGTAACAAATTCAACTAATATCTCTAATTCTAGCTTGTTTTGCCCATGATGGTATTTGGTGAGTGAGCTCTCCTGTTCCTTATCTCAACTCATGAACCTTTTGTTATATTTTCTATCCCCTGTACAGCTGAGGAAGTGAGTGATAGAGAGGCTTTGGTGGGTGCGTGGCATCCAGCCAGCACCAACCCACTACAAATGAGATACTATTTATGGCTACCAACCATATAAGAGGAGCTAATAAATTAAAAGAAGGAAAGAAATTAAGACATAGAGGAAAGCTACACAGTAGCTAAAGGTTTAATGAAGAGAAAACAGCAAATAGGATTTGTTTTAAAATTCCCCCAAACAAATTATTTGATTCAGCTTGCTAAAGGAAGAATGTACCTGGTTTTCCTGAAGCCAAGGATGAGAATGCATTTTCTGCCCTCCTGAGAAAGTACTGGTTTTGTGGTCATTGATATCAAATCTGCAGCCTATTAGATCATCTGCTTAAGCCAAGTTTTACTTAGTTCTGGTGTAGAAATATCATTCCATTTTGTCAAATTGGCCAGAGCATGCAAATAAATTAGGGTTTATGTATTTGACGTTTGCTGCAGCATAACAAATATCCAACTGGACTTGCAGTTAGAAGCACACAGGCACATGACACCTGGTCCATAACAAAGTCTCTTAGGAGAAATACACCCATTCACACTTTCTAAGGAATCAGTCTGAGAGAAGGAACTTAAATGCTTCAACCTTCTGTGTCACAGGGTAGCAACATTTCTCATTCAGTTGATGGAATCCTAAACCTGGACTCACATTCGCACTGAACTCCAACATTAAAACAGCTGTTGGGTTGTCTGAATCAACAGGTGCCTCAGCAATAAAGGAGAATAACTTTTTTAGGGAAAAATTCTTCACTGTGAGAGTGGTGAGGCACTGGAACTGAGGTTGCCCGGAGAAGTTGTGAATGTCCCATCCCTGGAAGTGTTCAATGCAAGGTTGGATGGAGCTCTGAACAACCTGGTCCAGTGGAATGTGTCCCTGCCCACAGCAAGGGGTTGGAAATAAATGATGTTCAAGGTCCTTCCAACCCAGGCTATTCTATGATTCTGTGATTTTGTAAGATGAAGAGTTCATCCCCTTTAAGTAGTAGTGCATCACTCATGTTATTGACACAAGAAAGCTAGCTCTCATTAGAGAATATTCTGTTTTTTATTATTTTAAGCATGAATGAAGCTTAACTTTATATTCAGAGGGAATCCAATTTTGATCAATTATGGATAATGTAAGAAATAATTAGGTTTTTGGATAGCAAGGTGTTGTCTTGGCATCCTTCAAATAACTGTGCTTGGATTTTCAGTATGTGGTTTATATTGTATTTGTCTTAGTCCAAGAGCTACTTCAATGGCAGTAAACAAGTGGTGCAGATGGATTGAAAAAGTTTTCTGCAGATTTTCCTGTGTGTATTCTGTTATTCATTATAAAGATGATAGTGGCAAAGTATTTGAAAGCCAAGAAAATGCTCAGAAAGTTTATCTGGATTCCATTGGACTGAGAAGATCCAAGAGAAAATGGTAAGAAAACAGAGGGTAAAGAGGATTTGATAGAATTTCAGCTATCTAAGAATGCTGGTGAGCAGCAGGTTTCTCAGTGTCTTATGGTCTGATTTGTTTTGCAACTCCCTTTTTAAATATCATGGAGAAAAGAAACACATGCAACATGCAATTTCAATATGAATGAAGCAGTAGCAGGCAACTTCAGCTACACATGACTGTTCTGAACCAGGTTTTTTTTTTGTGGAATAATATTATTTTGTCTTTTTAAATGCACAATAGTAATTTCAATACATTAAAAAAAATTCCCTTTGCTTTCCTTTTAAAAAATTCACAAATGCTTCTTTATTCTAACATGACATTTGAAATAGTAGATCTGAAATTTTAAAAGTCAGGAAAGGAGGACAGACAGGAATGAACATTTCCCGCTCAGCCTTATTTCATCCCCTTGTGCATATGTGTTATGATATAATCTTTAATTACACAGTCACACACAGTTTTTCTCCCAGGAGACCTCTGGCTTATAGAGTGAGTAATTGTTATCCAACATTTCTTTTTATCTTGTTCACTATGTGGTTTAGCCTCAGGCCTTATTTATGCTACATCATCCAAAATCTTGACTGACTGCAGAATTATTAATTTCTTTTCCTGGGAATTTCTTCGGTTCTCTTATCACATCAGCTAATTGCTTAATGGCTGCTCCTAAACCTATCTTTATTTTCCCTTTGAAAATGTATTATCAGTGTCCCATTTTTGCAACTGTGGAACTGAAGCACAAAGAGATTAAAGCCAAATTTACTGTGTCCATTTTTGTGTGCCAAAAATGAGACATGAAGAATTATTCTTTTAAGAATATCTGAGTTTTTGAAAACAGCATGTGCATAATTGGCAGTGCTCACTAACTTTGTTTGCAACCTATCACAAATACCAGGTGTCTCATTGGGATTTTTCATTGGGTGTCTAACTGCATCATGTAAAACCTGAGCGGATTCAACTTAATTAGTGCTCTTCCTTTTCCTGAAATCTCTCCTCTTTTAAGTCATACTTTCTGATAATTTTTCAAGGAAATTAGGTTTTCCCCATGTTCCTTCTCTGTATGTGTCTTTCCCAGCATCCTGGCTCTTTTGCATCTTTCTGAACTCCAGACATTTGTGTTTTCTGGAGCCTCTTCTTTGGCTCCCATATTTCCCTAACTGCAGCTCCTTCCTCACTCTTCTCTTTCTGCTGGCTTGCAAGCTGTATCTCCACACTTGCCACTCTTCTGCATTCAAGATAAGTAGTGTCCTCTTCTCTTGCACTGTGTGGGAGCCAGCTGAAAGGTACTTGAGGATAGGAGAAATGGACGTTTTGCTTTCAACTCCAGGGTCCTGTGTCACAGAATTTGGCTAACAGCTGGAGCAAGCATACAGAAGTCCTGTTACAGCCTTATTATCTCTTGGGAACAATGTGCTCAGCGCAGGTGGAATCATGGAAAGCTTGGCTGACCAGGTGTGAACATCAGTCTTTAAAAAACTTGTAATTCAACCACAATAAAGGCAATTTTTCAGAGACAGAAAATAGTGCATGTCACACCGTGGACGCTGCCTAGACAACTTTTAGATTTCTGCTCTTGATGATACAAGCATGGAGATTTTCAGTGGAAGATTTTTTTAAGTGCGAAAATATCATTCTCAGAAAGGGCTGTGCTGTTGCAGCCGAAAGCTTCCCCAAACAGTTCATCCTAAGAAAGACAACTGAAAGTCTGACGAGAGTTATACTCTTACCCAAGTGAGAGATATAAAGTAGCTTCAAATCCAAACCAGTGAACAATACCTCAGATGACAGTTTTATGAGACTAGTAGACTATAAAAATAATTTTTTTCCCATTACATATGCTCAGCCCTGCTCATAGCAGCCAGCATGTTTTAACCAGTTACGGAACTTCACAGTCAAAGAATTCAAGAAACTTTTGTAGAATACAATAAAATAAAATGTTTCTAAGGCTATATTTCATTGACATAATGTCTTGGATCCATAACACTGTTATGTCAAACAAGCGATAATTTCATTATTATTATTATCATTACAATGAACTTCTTTTTCTCATCCCATTGTTCTCATCATTATAAATTTTTGTCTTCTGTCAGGCTTTCACATTCAAGATCCAATTTGGCATCAAAAAACTCTCTCCATCTCCTTGCCGTTGCTATAGACTCTGGTGTTCTTGAGTTTTTCTTTCCCTCCCTTTCTGAGTCTTTCTAGAACCTGGAGAGATATCTGATTTTTGGCCACTTTTGACCCCTCAATATACAATAGTGTTATTATATGCTTACCATGTGGTTATAAGAAACGGATAAATAATAGTTTGCAAGTGACACTTTCTGTTCAAGTATTTATTCACACTGATTTATAGGGGCTAAGAGTATAATGCATTGTATTTTGGAGTGATCAGTGCATATTTGGAAGGCATACGTCTTCCTGGTTTTATTGTGCAAAAGGAGTCACATTCAAAATAAACAAAAAGTAGCATTTAGTTGAAAATAAACTTCCATAAAGAAATAAACTATCTGAAAATGCAGCAAAAATAGAAATATTTATAAAGAATTTGAGAATAATATGATAACAAATACATTTTCTGAGATAGCTGATAAGCTTTTTTTAATATTACATGTTAATGATAAGACCAAATTGGATGCAAAAAATAAACAATGCTCATTAGCAGGCATGGTTTAAACCATCTTGATGTCATCGGTTAACTTTTTATATAGGTGGGGAAGCATGCCAAGATGAGGGTGCACGTAACACTTCCAAACAAGTAGAGGCGCAAAGGAATTTGAGATGATATCCCTAATGAAACCCAGAGCTGCAGCACTGTGAGAAAATTAAAGCTTGGGCCAAGAATCAAAGAGAAACTCAAAATGCTTCAGAAGGCTTTTTATAGTCTAGGATCAAGGAGGTTTCAGCTTTTAGTGTGGAAAGGGCTAATAATGATCTGCTAATCTATGTGCAGCATTTATGTTGTTTTCCTTGTAATTTCTAACAGTCTGTCAAAGCCTCCAAGAAAGGGTTTGCATGTTGGGAGTCAGATGTGGCTATAGGTCCAGTGCATATAACACCACATTGGCTTATGTGATGTTCAGGAGGATGTGGAATGCTTTTAGGACTGTCTAAAGGTTAAAGACTTTAAATGCTGCTACTCACTTCAGTCACATTCTGGGAACAGAGGATAGACAGAGAGCAGAACAGAAGCACCTGGAGTGTGTTTGCCTTAAAATAAGTCTCCAGCAAGCAGCTAAATAGACACCAGATCTATAGAATTTTTCCCTTTGTCCTAAACTTTTAAATAAACTTCCAGAACAGCCTAGATGACAGAATTCAGAGAACTTCGAAATATTCTCTTTTAAATTTGTGCTTATCAGAATAATAAAAATTTCTGGTTCTCACACCTTTTAAACTTTTTGATGCATTTCAGTCCAATAGACACTCTTTATATCCTTAAATATGCAACTTCCTCTAAAGTAGGTAAAGTTTTGACCCAAATGAAACTGATATTTTTCTGTTTATTTCTGTGTTGCAGGCCTCTGCCTCCAGTTTTCAGTTTTAACAGTAACCCTCAAAGCTTTTAATTTTCTGAAGAATCTCTGCTGGTAGATTATAAGCACTCAAAAATCCGAAGGAAAATATAGAGGAAAAAAATCTATGAGAAGTGGGAAACACAGTTATTTGGATTATGAATCAGTGAGATACATAGGACCCAATATGGTAAGTTTTCATTCTTAGTTTTTCAGCCCACACAGAGTAAGCATCCATATTTTTGTAATGCAAATTCTGAAGGTAGAGGTCTAATTTATTTAACTTTCTGTTGTTTCTAACTAGTGGTTTTTGTGGTTGATCCCTTCAAATTATTCTTGGTAGCCATTTTGTAATACATGCTGAAAATCCTTGCTATTTCTTTTTGGCACTTCAATGAGAATTACATATCCACAGAAAATAATAACATAAAAAAAAATAAAATATCCTCCAATATGTTTGGCAGCCTTCATTGCTACATAAATGATTGCAAACTTAATATAGGTGTGCATTTGTGAGTACATACCATTGAGTGTACTGAAAGACCCTAATATCTTTCAGACAATTTTGAATCTGTGTTAGAGATGTAAAAGATCTATGAATTTTCATGAAAACAGGTTACCAGGTAGAAGACAGAGAGGCTATAATAATTCCCCTCCTACAAAAAAAGAAAATGTAATCTAGAATGTTCCAAGACATTAAAAAAGTCACATTGGAAGTGGAAATGAAGGACAGAGTTGAGGAGGGAGGAAGAAAAGTAGGAAGCGAATTAAAAAGTAAGAGAGGCTCTGAACATCTTGGTTACTTGACAATTAACTTATTAGACACCAAAAAATCTAGTAATTTTGACTGAGGACTGGATTCTCTACTGTTTAAAAAGGCACAAATATTCTTTTTTCAGACCATGAAGTAGGATATGCTCTCTC
Source organism: Ifrita kowaldi (assembly GCA_013398055.1). Classification (NCBI taxonomy): domain Eukaryota; kingdom Metazoa; phylum Chordata; class Aves; order Passeriformes; family Cinclosomatidae; genus Ifrita; species Ifrita kowaldi. The sequence goes on along the minus strand of VZRS01002658.1, from coordinate 13,418 downwards.
CATGTGGCTTGTCTGCTTTCTCATAATGGTTGAGCTCACATTTATTTTAATTCATTTTAAATGTCTATCAATCATGAAACACAAATTCACTGGAAACATTGAGACAGATATATGAATTCCTAATACTTTTCACACTTGTCAAGTCATTCCATCTTAACCTGGCTTGTCAATTATTTACTTTCAGGTTTTATGGCCATATTTAGAGACAGATTGTAGAACTCATCAAGTGAAATGTGGCCTGTGCTTAGGTCTATTGGAGATTACCACTGACTTCAAAGCAGGAATTTGCCCATATTGTTCCCATTCACATTCTGGAATGTCATGTTTACTGGATGAAATACCACGTGTATTGGCTTTGATTTTCTATTCAAATCACAAATGGTAGGACATGTTCTGTTAGCAAAAAAATTCCTATGCAAGTAAGGCCAAATTACCTGCTGCGGCTGTTGAGCTATTAGAAGAGAGAACACAAAACTTTTATATTAGAAAAAAATTGAGCCACATAAATGACTGTATTTTTTAATCAAAACAAAAAATTGTTTTACTAGGCAAGCTACTTTCAAATTTTTTTTACCATAGGCCACACAGGTAAGAAGACATCTGAATAATTTCATGTTTTGTTGATATATCAGGTAGGCATGGTGAAAGTGCTCTTCTTCAATTAACTAATTAAATGCCACCTAAGAATTTTATGAATATTGATGTGATTTGCAGTGGGATACAGGGACTCTCTAGTGCTGTAACAGCCTGGGACCAATTTCTTGTTGCTTTGATAGAGCAATGTGGCGGTGGTAGACAAGCACCTCCTACAAAGCAGAACCTAAGCTTAGGTCTATGCTCATGTCCCAGCTGAAAACAGGACCAGAAGCACAGATACCAAAGGAGTGAAATTTCCAGGAAAACTCCCTGGAGACAGAAGGAAACCATGCTGTCATTGCTATATTGAGAACAAATGAACATAGAATGATACTCCCTAAAGAGTATTTGAAATTTCCTCTGATCTCCCACTTCCTAGGTTGTGCAGAAATTTGAGGAAGAAAAGACAGGTTTAAAGATTTGATTGTCCTAAAATGTGTTTTCTATTAAATGCTTTCCAAAATGGTTTATTACACATATTGTTTGAGGCACTAAAAAAAAGTTGATGCCACATAGTGGGAAATATGGGGAATTTCATCACCTAATTAATGAGTCAAGATAACGGCAAGAAAGATGTGAGTAATTGTCACTTTAGTGATGATCTATTCCATTTGAAGAAATAGAAAAGTCCCCTAAATACCTCTGAACACTAGAAAAGGAGAAAAATTGAATCACAGACTTGATTTATAACTAAAAGTTAAAGCTGTTGTATTCATGTATAAAACACTTTCTGTACTAGGATAATTAATTATTATTAAGAAATTGAGAGAAAAAAGTGTTATCATGTCAGGTTCTATTAATAAAAGGAAGAATATGTGCTCGGTTTGCTACAGAAAAGCCAAGCCATTCATTTGGCATTGCGCTACTTCTTTGTTTCTGTGGTAAGGAAGAGGCCAACTAATGGTCCTTCTTTTTGTCACCCAGCATGTTTTTGGTGCAAAAGGAATTATCTTCAAAACAAAGGAATTATTGTCAAAAGTACATGGTAGGTAACAGTCTGGCCCACGGCAATCTTTAGTAGAGGCAGGAGTTTAACAGAACGATCAGTTTTTGTCACATTTTAAAAGTGTTTGCTACATTAATAGGAAATACCACTGTGCTTAAGAGTAAAGCAAGTATTATTTTGAAGGGCGAGTTTGCAGGACCTTGAAGCAAAAAAGCATGAGCAGCTTGGGCTTGGTACTGAAACTCCTCAGGGTCCAAGGATACTGTAAAATGCAGCTGTTGTGGCACAGGCACAGAACTGCTGCAAGAAACTGGTAGGTTTAGAGCCACTGCCTCACCTTCCCTCCTGTGCAGTACCCTTATTTCTGCCTCCTGCCTTCTCCTCTGCGTATGCTGAAGAGAGCAGGCAACAAGTAGCACACACTGCCAAGTGCTTAAGGTTTTGGGTTTATGAGTTATAATACCAGAATAATTCCATGGAGATCAGAGATAATCCCTGGTATTACTCTCACTGCGAGTTGGTAGACACTCAGAGCTGTTAAATAATAAGCTGTATAAGCATTATAGGTTGATGATTAAATGTAAAAATGCCTTAACCTTGATATACAGGATACGCCCCACAGCATAAATGAAATTTCGTAAAAGACTATAAAACACTGTATTGCATGTAGTTATTTAATATTTAGGGGAAAAAAGAAAACAACAGGAAAAATTGCACTCTACTCTGAGTTGGATAAGCACCAATAGTTTTCCCGATGTTTTTTCCTATATCGATGCAATAAGTTCCAATTTGTATTCGGCACCTTCTTCCCATCCCTCCACACAGCAACCTTACTGACAGAGTTCATCCAGAAGAAAGAAATTCTAATCTGAAATACATAATTTTTTGTTTGATTCTCTATGCACCTTGTTTAATATCTCATTCTTTAAACACATTCAATAGTAAAAAAATCAACATTTTATATAAACTCTTTCTATAGTGGCAGGCTTAATTTAAAGCTGCTAATAGGACCAGGTTCTGATGGTTTCAGCCAGTAAAAATGAAATAAATTTGAAATGAAGTTTTAGCTTAAAGAAATGAGAAGTAGAAACTACCAGTTAAATACAAAGCTTTTGCACTAAGTGCTGGCATACCTCATGTTCAACTTCTTCTGCTTTCCTGTTGCACAAAGTGTAATGCTGTGAAAGGAAAATGAAAGAGGAATAATGTTTTGGCAAGGTAAGATCATAACGCTAGTAACTAAAGATGAGCTGTAATTTATTTCTTAAAAGTGTGTCTTTTTAAAGGATACCTACTTCTTGTTTAATAATTCCAAGAGCAGGCATATATACCCCAAAAATAGGGATTAGCATACTATATGTATGTAAGTATGATTTCTTCCTTGTTAAACACATTTTCCAAAAAAGATTTAATTGTAAGATGTTCTATGGTATGCTCTGAAAAAATACTACTGTCTGTTAAACGACATGTTTAGTAAATATATTTCCCCTTTGAGCCATACAAGTCAAATTCTTAGGGGTCAGATGCACTGTGCTCCAAATTTGTCTTTGAAAAAAGTTCCCTCTCCATTCTTGCCCCACAATTATCTATTGAGTATTAATCAGGAATTGTGTAAATGTATCCATTTTAGGGCAAACTTTGTCATTATTCTGAAAAAGGAATTGTGTCAGATATATGACTGTACTTAGGAATGTAACTGCCCCTGGAAACAGTCGGAGTAAATGATGTAATAACTTTTTGGCACCTTTGATACCTTTACCTGTTGAGGTATATTTATATGTAATAATTACCCTAATAACATTGTTGATCTTGGTTGGCTGTTGATTTGTTTTAATTAAAAAGACACTGCAGCAAATGGGAATCTTCTTGACACAGTAAGGAATCTTCTGCCTTTTGTAAGATGTTTACATGGTCTTTGATAGATAGTGACAATCAATACTGCAAACAGCAGTGCAAATGGCAGGATACAGGATTTCCTGAGCTGGTCAACTAGCAGGACTCTGTGGGCAAGTATGGCAAACATTGCAGTTGTTTTCCCTTCTACTTCTGACAATTAAAAAAATCTATTTTCAAGTTCAAGGTCTTGAATTGTTACATTATTTTTCCAATTTTTTTTCTGAGGGAAGGATAATCAAGCTTGTTTGGAGTGTCATAATGAAAACTTCAGAGAAACTAAGCGTGTGAAAAGCCAGGAAAGCCTTGGAAATGTTTTCTACCTGAAGCTTTTCCACTGAAACAGAAGAATCAGTAGGCCCCATAATTGAAATAACTTCTTGCCCTCTAGAGAGAGGGTGATTCCTACAGGTCAAAACAGGGGTTACTGGTAGGTCAGCTGAGATAGCCATTACTGCAGCTATCTGCACAGTGTTTAGGCTTTAAGTAAACCAGAGTTGTTATAATGTGGAACTGCTGGTTCTTGGTTGGCTTTACTAAGGTCATTAAGAAAAAGACAGCTTATTAAGCCTGAAATCATTAAGGAAAAACATTAAAATCTGCCTCTAAACAGAAACTGTGTCAGTTTAAGTAAAACTGGTTTTGGTATTCTAGTTAGAGTATGACAAACTTGTTTAGACACTATTACCATTCAGAGCCATCATTTAAATACTTTATTGACCCAGTTGCTGTTATTTTTTATTTCTATCATATTCCATTTGATATTTACATTATCATACTATATTCAAGCCAGTGTTGCTTTTCAGGTATGAAATTGATTCGTTGAAAGCACAGATATTTGTTATGAAAATAAATGGTCACTAAAATCAAAGTAAGATTGGTTGGCTAGAACTTCCATGTATGTTGTACAATCTAGTGTGAATGCTCCTAAAACCCGAACATAACACTTTACTGTAAAAAAAAAAAAAATTATTCAATTAATATTTTTGGCACACTCTCCTTCAGTAAAAATATTTGCATATTGTGCTAGAAAGGGAATTTAAAATTGGAGAAAATAGTGGATGTTTTTTTGTTTTGTTTTCATGCTCAGCTCTGAGAAGTAGGCAATGAAATTATTTATTATACCTAACAGCTACATTTGTGAAGTGTCTTCTTCTAGAAATAATCTGTTGCAAATTTTGAGGACTCAGTGCATTATTTTTTAATGTGAAATATGTTCACACCTTAACTTCAGATGAGGTGGATACACCACACTGCGTTCTGATTTCATGAATGAAACCACAATTATGCACCTAACAGGAGCTGCAGAATACTCTAAACTATGCCTGACCTGGACATTTGGAGAAACATAGCTCCAGGATAAATGAAAGCATGCCTCAGCATGTAAGTAAATATTCAGCCTGGAAGAAGAATGTGGATCTGTGTGTTTGTTTTGAAGTTTAGCTTACCTCAGTGCTCAATGCATTCCCAACTCAGACAGACCTATGCTCCTGTTATTATGTGTTTTGGCTTTTCTATTTTGATGAGTTATCAGAACTCTATTTTATATAGCAACTGGCAGCTTCAGTTCTCTTGAGCTAATTGCTAGTTTATTATATATCACAGAAACTGCTACCAAGAAAATACAAAATAACAACCTCCAAAAATCAATAATACTATCAGGACCCTTGAAACACCAGTCTGGTTCCCTGGTATTTTAGGGTTAAACTGCAGAACTGGCTGTATCTTTTTAAGGAGCTTGCTGTTCCTTGATGGGGAATGCCTTTCTGACTCTTAACTTGCCCTCTCTTTTCTTAATCAGATAAACTGATCTGAAACCCAAGCCTATCTATCTTTCTTGTGGATCATATTATGATTTTCTTTGGTGTGATCAGTCAGAGATGTGTAGAAGGGTGAATAGATATGCCCACATAGCACTCTCTAGAGCCACATGGGGAAATCCATAGGTGAGCTCTGGTTTGTCTCTGTTATATGTATCTGAATGTCATTTAAAAAGAATTTCACCAAGGGTATTTCATCAGTTCAGTTATGATCCAGCTTTTCTCCATCTGTATGACGATAATATTGGGATTAGAAATACCTTGTTATATTCATGAACAAATATAAAAATTAGACAGGAATTTTCATGTCATTAAAGACTCATTTTACTCTACAGACAATGAATGTTGGTTTGAGTTGATGAAGGATCCGACTCAACAGGGAAACTGAGAACTCTGAATGCTAGCATACGGGCAAGAAGTCACCTCACCTGTGAAACTGTATTTTAGCATTAAACATCACAGAAGTATTCTCTCTCTGTTTCACTGTATGCATCTAATGTATTCCTAAGTATCTTTCAATGAACATCCAGCATATTAGGGAATTTTAAAACATCTTATTAACTTCACTGATCAAAAATCAAACAAACCAAATAACAACCCGATTGTTCTTAATGTTGCCATCACTAATAACTGACAAAAACCTTAAAGCTGTTATTAGTCATCAGAAAGGTACACATACTGCTTGAATTTTTGTTACTATACAGTTTTTAAGCTGTTGTATCTGCACCACAGGTATTCATGAAGTTAATTAGGAAAAATAAGCGTACATCTGTCAGCTTATATTTTTCTTCTAGGGTTTCAATAGAAAAGAAAGAGTGTTACACATCTGCCTTCCTGCTCCCTTCTCCCACAAACTGGAAACAGCATATTAAAATGTGTATGTTAGGACTATTAGGTGTGATGTAACAAAGTACCCTGTGCATATGTATCAAATTACTGGAACAGAGGAGTATGCAGCAGTCTCATTTGGCCTATCCAAACACCCAGTCACATAGAATTAGAGGACACCTGAAACATAAGTATTTTCCTTAACCTACATGATTCGTTTCCTCTCCCTTTAAAACTGGGGTATTTCATTCCTCTGACTCACAAGATATTGTATAATGAAAATTGAAAAAATCAGGAAAAAATTTTGAGAATCTCAGATAAGGTATGCTATATATTTGCAAACTGGCCTTAAATAAATTATTAGTAAAGCCACTATAGTATTACTTTAAAAAATTAAGAACCAGTAGTATATTCACAAGAGAAGTATAAATTCTGTGAATGTACATTGATGGTGCTGCTTTGACAGATAATTTTTCTGAAGTTATAAAAAGACCCAAACCAGGTTAAACTCATTTCTAGTAAAATGCCTGGAAAATAGTAGTTTGTTTATAGATATAGGGCCAGATTCCATCTTGATACAAACCCTGTACAAATATTTTGAAGTCATTGAGACTGGATGCAAGTTAAAACTCTATGTAGTTTTCTGCACAGAGTTATCAGTGGTGAGAGCTGGATACTGCTCATGAACTGTGGAAATGCTACACCTGGAGGACATACAGAAAATTGCAATGCTTTTTAATGAAGCAGCTGACACCTTGCGGAAAATCTCTCAGTAAATTCTAGAACTTCTCTTGAGTTAATGATGTCTTTGTAATGATTAAACTCTTTATTTATATATATTTTTAACCTATTTATTTAATAAAAATACTGACTGCATCCATCAAACTCTTCTCCAAAAGAAAAAGAACTTTTGAGGATTCTGCTCAGCCTCTGGCAAAAGGAAACTGGGTGAAACATGTTATGAGATAGAGACAGTAAAATGATGCTTGACTGAAGAGAAAATATGTATATGTCTATTTTATTGTACTGTTAAGCACAGTATTTACTAAGTTTAAACATTTTCCATTTTTAAAACTGAATGATATGTCCTTAATTTAATGCTACTTGCTGTCCTTCAGCAACTATCGAATAAAATGATGTATCTGACAACTCTTCAAAGTAGGTTTTCTCAAACTAAGTAACAGGCATGGAAAGATGTGATGAGATCCTATCACTGTGAAAAATTACAAAAGATAATAATGATTAATGGAGTAATAAATCCATGTTAAATGAGAACTTGTTCTATTACACTGTAAAAATTGACTTCACTAGACAGCTGAATGACACACATAGTCAATACTGATTCCCCCATGGTTTGGCTGTAGAGGCAATCCCCACACTGAGGACCTAGAAGCAATGTGTATGTATCCACGGCCTGGGCTATCCTGCTTCACTTCTGAGGATTTCATCCTGTGGTTTGCAGTTTTGCCTTGAGAAAATTTCCTCTGGCACTTAGATTCAGTGAAGAAACACATCTCCAACCTCTCTGCTTTGCCAGCGCCATGTCTCCAGCACCCCACAGCCCTGCCCTGCCCAGTCATGGGTCCTGATGGGTCGATCCCACCTGTGGACCAACATCCCAGCATGGTCTGGCTGGCCCCACCTGAGATGCCCAGTGCCCATGGCTAGGGCTACCTCCAGCTGCCCTGCTCCTGTCTGGGTGTCTGGCCAGGCACTGCCCAGCCAGCTGGGTACCCTGATGGGCCCCAGCACCCTGTCCTGGAGGCAGCAGCCATGGGCACTGTGCCCTGGAGCTGGCTCCAGCTCCCCTGCAGCCATGAGAGGGGCAGCTGTGGGCAGGGGTGAGGCTCACTCGCCTTCCTTCTGGGTTACTCCAGCTCCATGACTGGCCTCCCCTGCAGCCGGGCAAGTGCAGGGAACTCCTTTCCTTAGTTTGCAGAGCAGCTTCTAATCTGCAGTGACTAGAGAGATGATGGTCATTTAAGGGTGTGAAAATGGTATGTGAATACCACTAGAATAACAGAGTAGCATGAATCATTTTGCTGACAAGGAAAATGAATCTAAACCTTTTGACTTGGTTCACGATGGACAAATGACATTCCTTCTGAAATGGAATAACAGTTCTCACCAGGCTTTTGTTGTATAAGCCCTAGTCATTTCCTGGTGAAATGAAAGAGCTACCCAGGAAATGGAATAATACCAATTAAATTTCACTTTATTTTTCTGCAAAAGCTCCCATGGATTTTAGTAAGAGAAATAGAGAGGCACAGTTTTTAAAAATTATATGTACAAATTAGCAAGCCAAAGGAAATTAAGGGGAAGTTAAATATTACACATAAAAACCAGTGTTTTGAACAGAACGAGGCAGAGAACATTAGCAAAAATGACCATAAGGTTTAGGAACAGGTAAAATGCAGAATAAATTTGTTTGAATGAGATTTAGACTTCATCTCTGATTGTAGGCAATTAACTTAGGAGCTTCTGGTATGTTTATGTTCATGAATGTTTCTCTGGGATGGGAAAACAAAGTTGTGATGTAAAATCCATAGAAATACCATTAGCTGCTAAAAGAAAAGATAGCTTTTCTTTTTATTGCAGCAGAAATGCTGCAATCTTTTTAGTGCTTTTGACCATATTCCAATATACTTTTCCAATGTCTTAAAGCTCAGGCTCACAAGGACAGCAGCATTACCCTCCACTGCCTTTTATGTAGCATCTAAATCAGAAGTCAGAATAAGTTATTTGGACTCTGCTCAATGATGAACACTGCTTGTGTAGAAGTATATTTGTAACTACTCCCATGATGATGTCTTCATTGTAAATACTGTTTTATAAACCTCAGCCTGCAAACTAAAACTGATAGAGATCAGAATGATCAGAGCATATCCTGTGCAGTAGGCAATAATCAGTACAAGCACACCACCATATGGCCTACTATGAAGAAAATTAACTTCATCCTAGCCAGACCCAGTACACTCCCCAGCCAAGTCTCATGGAAAAATTCAGCCATAGAAGGGCTCAATTTTCCACATCAATATTGTCTTGCATAATTAGATAGCTGCAAAAGAACCACTAAATACTTCTCATAGGCATGTTCTTTTGAAAGAGAGGAAAAATACTTGAATTGTTCATATATCTCTGGAGAATTATTTCAAATCCATGGCTGGTTTTGTATTTGTAGAGTGGAAGCTGAGAATGAAAGGTAGAATTTGAAGTAAGAGGTGATTTTGGCTTAATTAGATACTCTTGTATCTTGACAGGTCACAAATTATGTGTCAGACAGTAATTTTATTTTGAGTTTAGCAACAGAAAAATTATTTCAAATGAAGGCAAATCTCTGAGGTGCTGGAAAAAGGTTTGTCTGTTACGGTAAATCTGAAGTATTCTGTAATTTGTTATCCAGAAACTTCTCCAGGTGGATTTTAATACATATTCATGAGCATGGTGGGGAGATATTCTCTGCACAAGTTGTTCTATATGTATCTACACATTTATATTCTTGTTAAGCTGCTGTTAGTGGTGAGTTTTAGAGAGGAAAGTGTATTAGATAGTTCCTTTGGTTTGATTTAGTGTGGCCATATCTTTTAAAGGCAGATATGTGGAGAAGAATCTTCAAATGAATTGGAGATTACATTCTGTCTGTCTTGTATGTATCTGTCTGGAGATTACACACTCTTTTGTTCTGTATGAATCTTTTACTATTTATTGTTGTTCAATGAATTGTGAAAACTTGGAGAGGGATAATGGAAAAGTGAGAAAACATATGGGCACATTGACACTACAAAGTGGAAGCAGATAAGCAGAAATATACTGCTGAAACCTGGCTAAAAGTGTCTATGCTTGTGATAGTAGTATATGTAAAAGTATCTCCAGAATACAGAGAGAATGAGAAATACTCCTACAGCTTGAGGGAAAGATTGGTTTCCAATGCCAATAATAGAGTAGAAATACAGTAGGTTGTAAACTGTAATCCTAGAATTAATACATAAACTCTTTAATGCTGTCTTGCATTTCCAAAATTATTGCACAAAAAAGAGTAAGAGAGACTAAGCTGAAAAGTCTCCAAATCAGCGTAGTTGGTTTCTCTGGTAGACTTTCTGGAGCTTAGAAAAATAAACAAAGGAAGATTTCTTTCTTTATGTTATTACTACAATAATAAAAGTGATGCTATTTTCTTGAGTTTATGTGGGTGAAGGCAATTTTTACATTTTTGCAAGAAGGATTAACATTTTCTTTACGGCAAGTGTTACTTTACACAGGAGAGGTAAGCTATATGTTTGTCTTTCTGCCTTTTACCTTTAACTCTGCAAGTATTTTTGTGAAGAAAACCCAAACAGTATGGGGTGCTTGTGTACGCTTACTGGTGAAGTTGCTGTGAAGCCAAACAGAGCCCAAATATGCCCAGGGATTTAAGAGAACTTCCAACTTTGATCTCTGTGAGGGCCTCACAGAGATCAAAGAAGGATGGTTAACCTGTTAGAAAATACAGGAGCTTAAGCTAAAGCCCTGGCAGTGCAAAACTGTTGAGATGCACAAAATTTACCTTCCAACATTTGAAATGGAGGTGAACTGTAAGTTGATAGGGTTGCAAAAAAACGTATTAACCTCAAAATTCTTTCACTGACAACTGTAAGCCTCCAGTAGATTTACATATATTTCTCTTCAAAGGAACGGGGTGTAAAACATTAGAGGTTAGCCAAATGATTAGCATTTCAGTAGTATTTCTTTCTTGTAAGCCACTTCTCATAGAAAAGGGATTGGTCATACAAGCTGAAGAAGCAAATAGGGTGAATGTTTCATCCAGAAGATTGTATGTGAATTAAAAGCCCAGTTTGGTAGTAAAATGAAAGAAGAAACAAAGTGGTCAGCATATGTTGTTTCTTCTCTGTATTGAGCACACAAATGTAGGATTTCCTACAAAGACTTTCTCCTATAGGTCAAGGTACAGAGATTGATGCACACGGTTCTGGATATTTTTCAGCTTTTTAGCCTAGAAGAACAAAGTGTGTCAACAGAGAATTGTAAAATGCAGAATGATGTTCATGTGTCTGTGCAAGAGATGAAAGACATATGCCTTTGCCCATGGGTCTAATCAGGAATACTTTCAAATTACATATTTAGAGATAAAGCTAGAAAATGTGGCCAGGATACAATTAACCAGAAGCCAACCTTTCTCTCCTTTTTACTTCTTTCTTGGGCTGAAATGTGACATTTATGTTCTGTATAATGAAGTAATACTATTTCCTTATTTTATTATAACTGCTTCTAAGCAGCTCTTCTTATTATAAAGCTTCTAAGGATGTAAGAACAGTCTAATTGAAGTGACATTCCTGCATTCCAATGTCCCTGTTTTCCTTGGCTTTAATTTTGTAGAAAAAAAAATCACAAATATTGCAGGCTAAAATTATCACTGTCTTTCCAGGGGGGTTATTAATAGGATTATATTCCTACGAGGGTAGATGATCTAGAAATTAGGGTTTATGGTTTTTAATAAATAAAAAAAAGTATTTAAAAATATTTTTTCTCAGTAGAAAGAAACAATAGCTGAAAAAAAGCTACACTTTTATTTTAAAAATATTCGTACTTTCTAGTGGAAATTAATATTCTGAAGTACTTAGTCTTGACCTTTAAATGTTCAATTACCATCTTGTCAAATGTTGTTCAAGGCCATGTTAGGCTACAAGGATGAATCATGAAAGATTATTACTAGGAGATGTGCGTGTAAAGCACAGAAGTTGTGAGTTAAAAATTATGGTGAATAGAAGTAACTGTAATACTATTAAAATTTTGTCTGTCTAAATCCTGTGTTGTAATGGCTGATAATATAAACACACTTTCAGAGTACTTAAAATCTCTATCACATCAAATTGAGTTTCAGTGCGAAGGGTGAAACAATAATCACAGGACATAATGGAAATGTGTTTAGGTGGTGTGTGTAATGGAGCAAATTTTGTGGCTGACTTGCTTCCTGATTCATGGCATATTGTCTGTTTTAAAGAGAATCCATTTAATCTGTTTGCACTTCTTGTTATCTATTTGCTTTTTAAAAGAAATACAAACCTGAGTCGTGCAGATGCATAGATTGTCACAAAAGTAACTTTTTCAGTGTATTTGACTATTACTGTCTCTCTCCGGCATTTGACTACTGCAGAGAAAAAGCTAAAAAGCTGAATGTTTGCAGAGACATCACTGCCCTTTAATTGCTCCTAAATGCCAGAATTGGGATGACTTGCAGCAGCTGGTGGAAAAAAATAAATTTATGTGGGAAGCCAGTAAGATTAAAAAGTATGTTGCTAAAATCAGAAAATTAGTCTAGTGGTTACCCCAGTTCTGGTCCTTTTGCCAAACAGTGCTCTTGAAGAGTACTAATTGTCCTTGGAAGACTGTGTTTCATCAATATTTTAGTGGCAAATATGGACAGATGCTTGCAAAAGAACTAATTCAACTACAGATTTGGTATAAGTTATATATTTCTCATCTCATTCATGTTGTACTTTATTTTATATTGATTTATATTTGTGTCTATTTGGACAAAGCTACTCACTTCTTCACAAATCAAGCCTTAGCAGAACAAGTGCGGAACTATTTTGGTGCTGTTCATGCAAACAGTATATTCTCTGATTACAAGCTAAATTTAAAGCCATGCCCCAATCCTCTCTCCAAAATATTAAAGAAATAACTAATAAGTATTATACAGTGCAGAAAAATAACTTCAACATATCAAGAGATAAAAAGCAAGCTGATCATTTGTTTGGAAATGTGTCTGTTTTACCAGTGCAAAGTGTTGTATCTCTTTTGGAGAATTCAAATGTTGAAAGACGAGATGCAAAGTATTTATGAAAAAGATACCCATTGACAGTCTCTGTATTAATAAATTGTGGTCATTTCCTGAACTTTACAACAGCTGCTTTTCTGTGTATATTTAGCACTTATTAAATTTCTTGGAATAATTATTGAGTTAGATGAACAGAGCTTCTTTCAAACATCACAGTTAACAGTGCCATATTTATTCAAAGATGTTACAAGCACTCTAGTAAATTACAAGAGTAACACTTGTAGCCATCACCAGTTTAAGTACAAGCAATTTTAAGAACATTTTTTCATATTACCTTGAAATTTTTTTCTGAAATTCATTATCTAAACACATATAGAAAGATAAATGTTTGATTTGCATTTCCTTGCAAACTGAGAATGTAAGTTCATGGTACTGGTAACTTTTCAATAAAACCACTCTGAAGTGTCTTCAGATGTCAGTTAATTAAATAATTTGCTGTTCTTCCAAACAGGTGCCTTTT
>VZRS01002656.1:12736-23007 GCA_013398055.1 Ifrita kowaldi | reverse complement strand
AAGAAAAGGGGAGGAAAAGGGGGGGAAAGAGGAAGGGGGAAAAGGGGGAAAGGGAGGGGAAAGAGGAAGAGGGAAAAAGGGAAAGGGAGGGGAAGAGGACGAGGGGGAGAAAAAGGGTGGAATAAAATGAGGGAGAAGGAGAAAAGAGGGAAGGAAGGGGGGAAGAAAGGGAGAAAATAGGAGGGGAAAAAAGATGGGAAAAGGGGAAAAAGGGGAAAAAAGGGGGAAGGGGGAAGACGGAAAGGAGAAGGGGGAAATGGAGGGAAAGAAGGAAGGGAAAAAGAAGGGAAAAGAAGGGGAAGAAGGAAAGAAGGAGAGCAAAAGGGAGGAAAAAAGACGGGAAAGGGGGAAAAAAAGATGGTAAAAAGGGTGAAAAAAGGGAAAACAAGAAAAGAGAAGGAAAAAACAGGGATGCAAATTTCCATGAGCTCAGGAGGTCAGAGAGAGAAGTTGTTCCTGGTAAAAAACAGGGAGAAAGTTTCCTTTGGAGCGGGAGAGATCCAGCCCCTGGGAAAGCTGCTCCCACATTTATTTAGGATTGAGATTTTCATACAAACAGCAGCGAATTTAAAAAAAAATAATTAAAAAAAAAAATCCTCATTCCAGCTCAGTGAATCCTTTAAATTCCTATTCCTCAGCAGCCAGGGAAGGGCCTGGAGCAGCCCCCTGCCTGCGGAGCCGGGAATTCCTTACCTGTCCTCCTTGATCCGGGCCAGGAGCGGCTCCAGCCAGCCCAGGGTGCACTCGCAGTGGGCATCCAGGAACGTGATCACCTGGCCCTTGGAAGCTGCTGCCCCCCGGAGCCGTGCCCGGATCAGCCCCGACCTCTGCTCCATCCGCAGGATCTTCACGGACACTTCCAGCTTTTTCACGTAGTTCTCCAAGGAGGCCTTCAAAAACTCTGCCAAATTTGGGGGGAAACAGAGGGGAAATGGGATTTTCAGGGAGGTTTTATCCCAAGGTAGTGACAGAACCTCCCTGCTTGGAGCATCTCAAGGGGGTTGGAGTGAGAGGAGCTTTAAGGTCCCCTCCAACCCAAAGCATTCCCTGATTCCAGGACAATATCCCAGGAACTTGAAATAAAGCACGACCAGTTCCTTGGAATAAACCAGCAGCCACAGAACAAAGACACTTTGGGCAATCTGCTGCTGGTTCAATCCAAAAATGCCTTTCTTAGATGGATTTCCCCACTGGAGCTCTCTGAATGCTTTTAGGAAAAATGGGAATTACTTGGCTCAATTCCTCCTCCACCTTCTGGCACAGGGAATCACAAAGCCACTTAATGAGCAGGGAGATGCAGGAGTAATTAGGGTTCAATTAACGCTCTGTGGGGCAGAAGCGAGGGATGGAGTGGCTGCAGCCTCTGTCCCTGGAGCAGCTCTGGGGTGAGTTTGCCATCAGTGCCCACTTGGCTGCTTCAGGATTGTTTATCATCCCATAGATCCTGTTTAAGGAATTTGATGGGATTCCTTTTCCAGGGAGTCCCAGTTCCACAAGCAGAGTTTTGCTTTTTAAAGGTTGGGCTTAAAACAGAAATGGAAAAGGCAAAAAAAAAAAAAGTGAGGAGGGAAGGAAATGAAGCCCAAAGAGGAGCAATAAAGGCAGGGGCTGGAATGAGATGGTCCCTTCCAACCCAAACCCTTCTGGGATTCCATGGAATTGGCCTAATGGGGATATTCAGGAAAATCTGAAACGTGGAATGAGGAGGGTTGAGGGACAGGAAGGAAAGGACTGACCTTTCCAGGAATACCAAATTAATTGAGCTGGATATGATCCAGGGCCTAAAGGGGCTCCAGGAGAGCTGAAGAGGGACTGGGGACAAGGGCTGGAGGGACAGGACACAGGGAATGGCTTCCCACTGCCAGAGGGCAGGGATGGATGGGATATTGGGAAGGAATTCCTGGCTGGGAGGGTGGGGAAGGCCTGGGATGCAACAGATCCAGAGTCTGCTGTGAGGGACTGCCCCCTCCCCCAGGGGGACAGGCCTGGGCACTGCCACCTGGCCCGAGGGTGTATAAACCCCTGGGATCCGACACTTTTTGGGGGCACCTTCACCACCAAGAAGTCCAGCTGGAGAGCACCAATGGAACATCGTTGGGATCCACAGAGTGGTGACATTTTCCTTATCCTGTCGCTGTCACTCTTTCTGTCCCCCCCTCCCACCCATTTTCTACTCCTTTCTCTCTCTCTCACATTTACCATCAAACAAACCCCAACTACCGTCACTGGGCTAAGGTCTCACTCGCACCTTAATTCGGCCAGAGGCATTTCTAAGAACCCCAAACCCGCATCACAACGCCCCTGTGCAGTGCCAGAGGCCTGGGCAGAGGCAGGAACGTGTTCCCAACCCCGCTGCCCGTGGGGGAGCCCCATCCCCACCTCTCTCGCTGGCGTCATCCACCAGGACGATCTCGGCCAGCAGGCGCGGCGGGGAGCGCTCGATGACGCTGTGCACGGTGCGCAGCAGCGTGCTCCACGCCTCGTTGTGGAACACGATCACCACGCTGGTGTTGGGCAGCTCCTCCGGGTACACCTTGCTCTTGCACCTGCCCCAAAAACACCAGGAAAACACAGGGCAATGGGGTTAAGCTGGAGGAATAGACCCAAGGAGATCTGCGTCTTTCCAGGCTGGAAAAGGGGCCTGGAGGCAGCCATGGGAATGCTGCCACAGCCAGGGAGTTTGGGGTGATGGGATGAATTCAGGGGAGACAGTGGAGATAGACTGGAATTCCCACTGCTCTGCCTCTTTCCAGGCTGGAAAAGGGGCCAGGAAGCAGCCATGGCACTGCTCCAAAGGGGAGGTTCCACATCCAGGGAGTCCAGGATGATGAGGATGAATCAAGGAGCACACTGGGGATACAGAGACTGGAATTCCAACTGCTCTGAGACAGGGTGGAAAAGGGGCCTGGAAGCAGCCATGGGAATGCTGCCACATCCAGGGAGTTCAGGGTGATTAGATGAATTAAGGAACAAACTGGAGATCCAGAAACTGGAATTCCAACTGCTCTGAGCATGAGGCAAGCTGGAAAAGGGGCCTGGAAGGAGCCATGGCACCGCTCCAAGGGGAACCTGCTACATTTCAAAATGTTGGGGATGAATTAAGGAGCAGACTGGAGATTCAGAGATTGGAATTCCGACTGCTCTGAGGCTGGGGCAGCTCGGGAGGGGAGGTTTTTCCTTTCCCAAGAGGCCTTTGCTGGCTGGAGGAAGGGACACATGGATCTGTTGTCACTGAAGCGCCTCAGAGCCACTTCCAGGAGTCCCTGAGTCACTTAACCAGGATCAGGAAGGACAGGGACACACAGCGGGTGTGCAGGGACCATTCCTGCTCCCAAAGCCATTCCCATGGATATTTCTGGGAAGTGCAATGGAATATAACCAAAATCCAGGCAAATTTGACTAATCTGGACCCTGAATTCCATGGCATTCCTGGCTGGGCACGGCCACGCTCCAAGCCTGATGTTCAGCACAGCTCCAAGGGCTTGAACAGCCCTTTCCAGGAGGGAATTTCCATAATATCCAACCTGATACATTGTGCAGAGCCACAAGGTCCCCCCTGAGCTCCTTTTCTCCAGCCTGAGCCCCTTTCCCAGCTCCCTCAGGAATTCTCCAGCCCCTTCCCAGCTCCGTTCCCTTCCCTGGACTCGCTCCAGCCCCTCAGGGTCTCCCTTGCCCTGAGGGGAAAATCAAAAAGTGGGAGAAAACGTGAGGGGAAAAGAAAGTGAGGGAAGTTTGGGGAGGGCTCTGCTGCAGAGCTTTTCCCTTCTGGATCCTCCTTTTCTCCAGGCTGAGCCCAATTCCCAGCCCCCACAGGAATTCTCCAGCCCCTTCCCAGCTCCATGACAGAGTTTCCCAGTGCCAGTCAGCTCCTGCATTCCCACTGTGTCCAGGAGCACCTGCCAGGAGCTGGGAGCACACGGATAAAACCTTTCCTGCCCTTTCCCAACGATGGTGACTCAAGCTGGGATTTTCCTAATCCTGAAATCCAGCTGGTGCTGGAGAATGAGGAATCATCACCTGCTCCTCACACGCTCCCTCCCCATCCCCCCGCACTCCCTACACTGCTCCCTGATTTTCCCACCCCCACCGACGCTGGAATTGCTGTCCCAAAAATCCTGGTTTTGTTCCTGCAGAAAACCATTTCTCAGGAATGAACAGACATGGAGTATATTCAGCAGTGGGAATGAGAGCAAAACACCTTTCCCACCATCAAAAACATGGAAATAAGAGTGAAAATCCACCTATTCCCCCTCCTTCCCACTGGTCATGGGCAAATTCTGGGATCATTACAGGTTATTCTGGGATTTTCAGAGATTCATGGAATGTTTTGGGTTCAAAAAGGGGCTTCAATCCCATCCAGTTCCATCTCTGCTGTGGGCAGGGACAGCCTCCATTATCCCAGGCTGCTCCAATCCCTGTCCAACCCGGCCTGGGACACTTCCAGGGATGGAGCAGCCACAGCTTTCCTGGGAAACCTGTGCCAGGGAATCTCCGAGCTCATCTCACTCTCCCATTCCTGGCATTCCAGGCTCAACCCCACGGATCCACTTCAGCCCTGTTCTGTTTAATCAAATTCCCGGTACAGCCATTCCCGGGTGGATTCGGCTCCAGGGAGGCTCTGGAGCACAGCCTGGGATGAGCTGTAAGGGAAAGCTGAGCTGCTTCAGGACTGATCCACCTGGAATGTTTAAATCCTGCCTGTTTTCCCAAAGTTCCCATTCAAGGATCAGTTTAACCCAGCACCATTCCACTATTTAGGGTATTTACGGGAAAACCAGGAATGTGGGGCACCTCCATGTCCTTGAGAAATGGGAAATAGCCATGGATTTTTCAATTTTCCCAGATTCTCTGGGAGAAGGTACCATGGCAAGGAGCTGAGGGCCCTTCTGAGGCAGCCTGAAAAATCATCCTTGGAAAAAAAATCCTGCAAAACAACCCTGAGTTAGTCTGGGCTCTTATCCAAACTGCTCCATCCTTTACTGTAATTCCAAGCCCCTTGAAACCAGGAACAAAGGAAATAAAAATATCCCCTCTGGAACAATTTTCCCATAAGTAAAATCCTTTTTCTCCTCCCTCCAGGGATGTCTTGGGGGCCCCTCAGAGGCTGCCAGGGAGGAAAATCTGTTTTCCATGATTTTAACACTAATTAAGGAGCTGACAGCTCCCATTTTCCAATTATATCTCCCGATCCAAACGGCTGCTCCAAAGGCAGCTGCAGCCCACATGGAAAACATGGAAGGGAGAACAAGGATTGTGTTTCTGGAAGGGAAATTTTCGGATGTTCCCTGAATAAAGGAGAACTTCAAGTGCGTCCATGTCCATGGAAAGAATTCCAGTACTTATGGATATTTCATGGAGTGACGGGAGCTCTGTCACTGCCATCCCTTATCCATGGAATCAGAGAATCCCAGGATGGTTTGGGGTGGAAGGGACCTTAAATCCCATCCCACCCCTGCCACGGGCAGGGACACCTCCCACTATCCCAGGCTGCTCCAGCCTGGCCTTGGACACTTCCAGGGATCCAGGGGCAGCCTCAGCTTTCCTGGGAAACCTGCGCCAGGATCTCCCCACCCTCTGAGGAAGCAATTTTTTATCCATCACAACTTAGAGCGGGAAAAACCCCAAATCCAACAGTTCCTGGTGCAGGACCAATGGATCAGGTGTGAACATCCCAAAACACACCAATTTTCCCTCCCCTGAGGGCTGAATTTCAGGAATAATAAACTTTGGTGTTACCAGAAAATCCAGTCAAGGCTTCCTGCCCTGGAACATGGATCTGAGGGAAGGATTTTCCCAGTTAAAGGAAGTTTTCCCAGACATCCACTGCCACCCCTGCCCTGCTCCTTCCCAAGCCTTTTCCCCACCCGGAATCACATCCCTTTTTTCCTTTGGAGAATCCCCACACAACTCCAGCCCCATGTTTAACCCTGGCTGCTGTTCCAGAAATCCCAACGTTTCTGCTGAGCCCTGGATGCTCCCAAGCACTGGAACACACCCAGGAGCCAATTCCAGCTGAAACCTCCAGGAGAAAATCCAATTAAGATGCTCCAGCAATCTGTGGAATGGCACTTGCAGCCTCACTCATCTGGAAAAGATTGAGGATGGATTTCTTCCCCCGCCGGAGAAAATCCTTAGGAATGAAATGAGGCATTTCCCTGGTGAGTCAAGCTGGGTTTAAGGTTTAATCAATAGCTCCTAATTAGAGCTGGCTCTGATTACAATCTCCAGCTTGGCCATTTCCAACAGGACCCCTGCAAACCAGGGACATTCCCTGCCAGAAAACTCAGGATGGAATGGGAAGCAAATGAAACTCTTTGTGTGAGATCCCATCGATCCCATTGAACAGCTGGAATTAAATCATCAATCCCAGGGCAGGGATACAATGGGAGTCAGTCCTGATTGGATACAGCAATGGGATGGGGATTTTGTGGGATCCTGATGAAGCATCCCATTCCCACAGAACTTGGAGCAAATTCCAAGTGACTCTGGAGCCAGGCTGGGAGAGCTGGGAATGTTCACCTGGAGAAGGGAAGGATCCAGGAAGAGCTCAGAGCCCCTTGCAGGGCCTGAAGGGGCTCCAGGAGAGCTGGAGAGGGACTGGGGACAAGGACTGGAGGGACAGGACACAGGGAATGGCTTCCCACTGCCAGAGGGCAGGGATGGATGGGATATTGGGAAGGAATTCCTGCCTGGGAGGGTGGGGAGGGACTGGGATGGAATTCCCAGAGCAGCTGTGGCTGCCCCTGGATCCCTGGGAGTGTCCCAGGCCAGGCTGGAGCACCCTGGGATAGTGGGAGGTGTCCCTGCCCATGGTGCGGATGAAGTCTAAGGTCTTTTCCAGCCCAAAGCATTCCAGGACTCCACGTGCTGGTTTCCATGGGATATTAGGAAGAAATCCTTCCCTCTCTGCCCCTGGATCCCTGGCAGTGTCCCAGGCCAGGCTGGACGGGGCTTGGAGCACTCTGGGATGGTGGGAGGTGTCCCTGCCCACGGCAGGGCTGGGATGGATGGGACTGAAGCTCCCAGCCCCTTCCATGGCCCAGCACTGCCGGGCTCTCACCCGTCCAGCCGCACGTCGGGCAGGCTGCGGTTCAGGGCGATGCGGTCGCTGGCCATGAGGTTGAACTGGTTGATCTTGAACAGCTCCTTCATCTTCTCCTGCTCCTCCTTGGGAATGAGCACGGCCCTGCCCATCTCCCCAGGGCCTTCCTGGTTCCGGGAAATAACGGCTGGAAAACACAACAGCAACAGGCACCGTGAGCACGTGGGAACAGGAGTCATCCTCCAGGGCTTGGAAGCTTTTGGTGTTCCACAAGGAATGCTGGAAATCCAATAACAATCCCCATTTTCCCTGCTCCACTGGGAGTTTTATCCCTCTCTGGATCCAGGAACATCCAGTTCTATTCTAAGATGATTAAAACCCTGGATTTGTTCCCTTCCACTATCCCAGGCTGCTCCAAGCCCTGCCCAAGCTGGCCTTGGACACTTCCAGGGATCCAGGGGCAGCCACAACGTCTCTGGGCACCCACAGGCAGGAATTTGTCCCTCATGATTTGTTTCCATAAACTCCACACAGAATCCCATAAAATAAAGGATCAATTTGCCATTCCCATGATGAACCTCTGCTGCTCTGAACTCCACACCGGATTATCTCAATCCAGAACACGAAGAATTCCAGATTTCATTATCCAGTAGCAATAAATGCTGCCAAGTTGCCATAAACACCATTCAAGAGATCATTTCCCTCACAGTATTCCTCAACATTGGAGTGCCAGCATTCCAAAAAAAACCCCAAAAGTTGCTTTTCAAGACTAAAAGCATCCGAATTCCTGGGAAGTTCTGCCAGGAATAGACTTTAGTGTTGTGTGGAGAACCCAGCCCACGCTCAGGGAGCCTCGAGGCAGAGCAGCTCAGGAGGAGCAGGGAGGGCTGGAGTGAGAATAAACTCAGCAGCAGAGATCCAAAAAATTCCATTTGTGATGGATGGGAAATCCTCTTATGGATCCTGGCTGGTGTTTCCAAGAGAAGAGCTGGAAGGTGACACCAGCTCTGAGATTCTTGTGGCCAAAGCAGGGTGGGAAGAGCCCAGGGCACTGCTGGGATTCCCCAGCAGGAGGGACATGGAGGGGCTGGAGCACAGCCAGGGATGGGAATGGAGCTGGGAAGGGGCTGGAGAATTCCTGAGGAAAAAAGGGAGGAAGGGGAAAAGAAGAAGGGGAAAAGGGGGAGGAAGAAGATGAGGGGGAGGAAAGGGAGGAGGGAAAACAGGAAAGTTGAGAAGGGGAATAAAGAGCAGGGGGGAAAAGGGAAGAAGGGAGAAAAAGGGAAGAAAGGGGAACAAAACGGAAGAGGGGGAAAAAACGGGAACAAAAATGGGGGGAAAAGGAAAAAAGGGGAGAAAAGGGGCAGGGAAAAGTGCAGGAAAAAAAGGGCTGGAAAAAAAGCGGAAAAAAAAGCGGGGGAAAAAAGCGGGAAAAAAAAGCGGGGGAAAAAAGCAGGAAAAAAAAAGCGGGGAAAAAAGGCGGGAAAAAAAACGGGAAAAAAAAGCAGGAAAAAAAAAGCGGGAAAAAAAGCGGGGGAAAAAAGGCAGGAAAAAGGGAGCAGGGAAAAAAGGCAGGGAAAAGGAAAAAAAGCTGCACCAGGGTGGGACATTCCTTGTGCTCCAACAGCTCCCACGGATGAGAAAATCGGGAATTTGGGAAAGCAGGAGCCGAAGTCAGGGATGTGGGAGGAAGACTCAGATGCAAAGAGCAATAAAAGGAAAATGCCAAGGTTGAAAATGGAATTAAATTCAATTTTCCTGTGATTTGTTGGGTCAGGAGGGATATTCACTCTCCCAGGAGCCAATGAAATTTCCGTGGATTAAGAACTCAGCTCCCAAATTTAGCAAATGAAACCAAAATCTCAGGACTCCTCCTGCAGGAAATATTTCGGTGCAATAAACAAGAAATAAGTGAAATCTCCCCCTGATTCCATGAAGGAAGCAAAATTCCAACAGAATTCACTGGAAATTTATGTTTTCCAAGAGGGAAAACCACCCCAAAATAGCTATCACAACACACAGGTATTCCCTAAATCCAAAATATCCTGTTAAGCTCCAAACCCTGGAGCAGCAAATCCTTGGCAAGAGTCTCAGGAGACTCAGCCCAGGTTTACTGACATTCTGTGGGAAAAATTCCAGCTTTTTTTTCAAACTGAGGGCCCAAAGATGAGTCCAGGCCCAAACCTGTCTCACCAAACATTGGGAATCCACAACTTTTAATTAGTTAGGGGAAAAAAAGGGGAATTTGACAGATTTTCAGCCATTTAATCCCTGAAATTCAGGTTGGACTGAAGAGAACATAAAATCAATCCATAATTTAATGACAAAGTGGGATTTCATATTAAAAATATTCCATTTTCAACGATAACAAGTGAATTCCTCCAGCTCAGGATATCAAAACACGGTGCTGACTCCAGAGTTTTCCCAAAATAATTTGCCAAGCTGCTTAATTGGATCTAAACCAATAATTTCCCTATTTCCTGGTGTGTCACAAGGTGCTCCCTCAGGAATTCTGCTCCTAAAAATCCCCTCCAGCTGATGAAATCCCAAATTATCCCCATTAAGAGCAAGCACAGGGAAGGAAATGAGTGGAAAGGCGAGCCAGGCTTTTCCAGGAATATTTCAGCGGCACATGGGCAGCTTTCCATAAATTCCTGCTGCACGTGGAGAGCTCTGCAGCACCTCAGAGGGGGTGGGAGAGCTGAATCCATGGACACAGGGCTGGATTCACGTGGAAAAACACAGAAAACACTCGCAGGGATTGAAGAATCCTGATTAAAACCAGGGAAAATCTGGATTTTGTGCTTACTCCTGCAAGTCCGTGAGGAAAAGTTAATTTATAATTTAATTGTATTTAATAGGGATGGATTTAAAAGGAAAGAAGGGTTTAGATGGGATATTGGGAAGGAATTCCTGCCTGGAAGGGTGGTTTCCCAGAGAAGCTGCCCCTGGATCCGTGGAAGTGTCCAAGGCCAACCTTGGAGCAGCCTGGGATAGTGGGAGGTGCCCCTGCCCATGGAACTGGACAGGATTTAAGGTCCTTTTCAGCCCATACCAGTCTGGAATTCCATCATTTCTCCATTTGCACCAGACTTTCCCACCAAATTTCTAATGGAATTCCTTAAAAAAAATTATTTGGGTATTTTTTTATGTATTTAAAGTGGACCCCAACCGCTGTTGATGGGAGAACAGAAGCTTCCCTTTGGAATTTCACTTCCACGGGGGGGAA
>VZRS01002656.1:0-12696 GCA_013398055.1 Ifrita kowaldi | reverse complement strand
AGGGAGAGCTCAGAGCCCCTTGCAGGGCCTGAAGGGGCTCCAGGAGAGCTGGAGAGGGACTGGGGACAAGGGCTGGAGGGACAGGACACAGGGAATGGCTTCCCACTGCCAGAGGGCAGGGATGGATGGGATATTGGGAAGGAATTCCTGCCTGGGAGGGTGGGGAGGCCCTGGAATGGAATTCCCAGAGAAGCTGTGGCTGCCCCTGGATCCCTGGAATGTCCCAGACCAGGCTGGAGCACCCTGGGATAGTGGGAGGTGTCCCTGCCCATGGTGTGGATGAGGTCTAAGGTCTTTTCCAACCCAAACCATTCCCGGACTCCATGTGCTGGTTTTGATGGGATATTAGGAAGAAATCCTTCCCTCTCTGCCCCTGGATCCCTGGAATGTCCCAGGCCAGGCTGGACAGGGCTTGGAGCACCCCGGGACAGCGGGAGGTGTCCCTGCCATGGGAGGGATTTAAGGTCCCTCCCAACCCCACGCATTCCATAAAAAACTCAGACAACACCAAAGCAGCGCTAAGCCCTGCAGATCCTGGGATTTCCTCTGCTGGGAAGAGCCGTTCAGGGACACGAAGGCGAGGCCAAACCCGTGGGAGGAGCGCAGGAAGGGGCGGGAGGGGCACTCACCGCGCAGCGCCGGCAGCAGCGAGCGCTCCTTGCTGTCGTCGCACTTGTTGCACTCGCTGAAGTAGAGCAGCAGGAACACGTCCAGCAGCACCCAGAGCAGCGACGTGGCCAGCACCACCCGGCAGTACCCGAACCTCCGCATGGCTCCGGGCAGCGGCTCCGGAGCCCCGGGAACGGCTGCGAGCGGAGCGCGGTCACAGCCCCACGGCAGAGATCCACCAGGGAGGCAGAGAGCAGCACCCCACTGCGGGCACAGGGAAAGCAGCACCCGGTTTTCATGGATTTCGTGGATATTCAGCTATTTGCTGGGCATTACAAGCTTCATTTCCCTCAAAGAATGATGTTATCTCTCCTCAACGCTGAATTTTTGTCTTGCCAAAGTATTTCAGACACCACCTCGTGACCCCCAAAGATTCCTTGGGAAAGGGCAGTGCAGTCACACATCCATGGGTTTGGGCTCCTGCCTGGATTTGGGAGTTTGGAAAACAAAGCTAAAGGTGAGGCCTCCGTGTCCAGTTCTCCAAGGGCTGGAGCCAGGCTGGGAGAGCTGGGAATGTTCCCCTGGAGAAGGGAAGGCTCCAGGGAGAGCTCAGAGCCCCTTGCAGGGCCTGAAGGGGCTCCAGGAGAGCTGGAGAGGGACTGGGGACAAGGACTGGAGGGACAGGACACAGGGAATGGCTTCCCACTGCCAGAGGGCAGGGCTGGATGGGATATTGGGAAGGAATTCCTGGCTGGGGGGGGGGGGAGGGCCTGGAATGGAATTCCCAGAGAAGCTGGGGCTGCTCCTGGATCCCTGGCAGTGCCCAAGGCCAGGCTGGAGCAGCCTGGGATAGTGGGAGGGGTCCCTGCCTATGGAATGGGATTTAAGGTCCCTTCCCCCCTAAGCCATCCCAGGATCCCATGATCTTCCCCGTGGCTGGGATCCATAATTAGAGGTCTGTAATTAACGATTCCCACTCACCATCACCTGCATTCCGTGCCCAGGCTCCGTGTCCTGCTCCAGCCATGCTCCCAAAGCATTCCCTCAGCACTGAACCTCTGGATGGTTTTCCAAGTGCCTGGAAAAAAAAAAGAGAAGAAAATCCCAATCACTTTTCCATATTTCCTAAAACATAACAAAATTTTTTATAATTAAAAATCTCTCCTCAGTTTTGTCCTCATTTTAACTTCCTTATCTTAACCCCTCAGCTCTTCATTCCAGGAGTATCCCAAGTGGGATCTTTCCATTTTCCATCCCATTTTAATTCAAGTTCATTGGGGAGGGAAGAGCAGGAATGATTTAAATAAATTAAATTAATTATTTATTTCATTATTCTTGCAGCATTTCTGTACCAACTCCTCATTAACGACGATTCCCATCTGTCCTAAATATCAGCCAATGGCTCTTTCTGCTCAGGGATTCCCAGGCAGCGGATTTAAAATTCCAGGAATTGCTGTTCCAGGATAACACAACCCATTCCCACACCAGTCACGGGGAACAGTTCCATTACAGGAAGAAAATCAGGAAGAAAAAACGAAATTTCCCAGCAAATCTGTGGATGCTCCATCCCTGGAAGTGTCCAAGGTTGGACGGGGCTTGGAGCAACCTGGGATAGGGGAAGGATTCCCTGCCCATGGAATGGGATGAGCTTTAAGGTCTCTGCCACCCCAACGCATGCCAGGATTCTGTGATTCCATAAAATCCCCTCCTCCAAACCTCCAAAAGGAAGCAGCTTCCCAAAAAATAGGATTTATCTGAACTAAACACAGGGTTTGCAGGAAGAGGAAGAAGGGGAAAATCCTGAGGTTCTGAGCTCCCACTTCTGGAATAAACCCAGTTTGAACCCATTACCCTGCAGCAAAGCAGAGGGGAATTCCACCCCAAACCCTGCAGCTGGGCAGGGCTGGAAGCAGGAAAAGCAGGATTTTGGGATAGGAACCAGGGGGCAAACTGAGGAATCTGCCAGCCTTTCCTAGAACTGACCCCACACAAGGCTGTGCTGGGGAATTATGGAGGCTGCAAACCCCAGAGAACAGGAATTCAAGATTCCAAACCTTGATTTGCCTTTCCCATGGATTAAAGATCCCAGTTTTCTGCGGATATAAAACAACTGTTCAGGATTCTTTCCCGTGACCCCACAGAGCCCCTGGTTATCCCCACAGCCAGGCCTGACCCATATTTCATTTTCCCAGGGGCTCAGAGGCACAGAATCCATCTCTGCTCCCTGAAAACCTCTCCATTCCCTTTCCCAACATCCCTGCAAGGTAAAATAAACATGGATACAGCAGAAGCCCCGATTCTTGAGCTGCATTTTCCCACCACTGCTGAGAATTTAATTTTTTAGTGGAACTTGGGGTCATTTCTGACTCTTCTCGGGGCTGGAGAGGTGGAAATTGCAGCAGCACAGGGAGGGGGGAGGAAATGAAAGGAGGTTCAGAAAGAACTCCGAATTTTAGGGAATCACAGAATTCCAGACTGGTTTGGGTTGGAAGGGACATTGAGGATTATCCAGTCCCACCCCCAGGGACACCTCCCACTATCCCAGGCTGCTCCAGCCTGGCCTTGGACACTCCCAGGGATCCAGGGGCAGCCACAGCTCCTCTGGGAATTCCAGGCCAGGAATTCCTTCTCAATATCCCATCCATCCCTGCCCTCTGGCACTGGGAAGCCATTCCCTGTGTCCTGTCCCTCCAGCCCTTGTCCCCAGTCCCTCTCCAGCTCTCCTGGAGCCCCTTTAGGCCCTGCAAGGGGCTCTGAGGTTTTCCTGGATCCTTCCCTTCTCCAGGTGAACATTCCCAGCTCTCCCAGCCTTTCTGGCCTCATTCCAAGACGTCAAAGCCCTTCCATTCCCAAACGGGCACTTCCTGTAAATCCGGATCAGCAGAGCCCTGAGCAGCTCCTTAATCTCCTGTCACTGCTCAGGCTCATCACAAACAAAGTGTCCTAATCCTCACCAGGACAGGAATAACCTGGGACGGAAAATCCCAACGAAAATCCCAAAGAAAATCGGAGGAATTGTCCAATTTACCGCCCAGCTCTTTGACTGACTCGGCAAAGGAGCACAGCTGGAATTCCAGATCCAGCTGCATCCTGGGAATGTGATTAAATCTTCCTAATTAACACCAGAACCACTCTGACCTCAGTGTGACCTCACAAACCTGTGAAACTCCAACCTTTCTTGGCCACCTGCATTCCCAGGAATACCAAACCGACTGCCCCCATCCAGGTGCTTGGATAAGGAAGGACACAAAATCCAAATTATTCCCAGGGAAGCATTGCTTCCGACCAAAACAACCCCGTTTCTATGGAATGAAACCTCAGCCAGGTTTCACGAGTCAAAACTGCTTTTAGTGCCACCCTAAGCCCACCCCAAACCCTACCGAGGGTTTCCATGGGCTGGGCCTGGTAAAGCCCAGCTTAACCCGAGGTGTGTGACAGGAGCGGGCCCAGGCTGGGGCAGGGGTGTTCCCCTCTTCCCCTGCCAGATGTGGCCACAGCTGCAGCAGCACCGGTGGTTGCCAGGCAACAGAGGGAGGGATGGAGGGATGGATGATGGATGGAGGGATGGATGATGGATGGAGGGAGGGATGGAGGGAGGGATGCTCCCCTGGGTACCGGGACCTGCCCACCCCCCGGGCTGCCCATCACACCCAGTACGGGCAGCTGGGCAGCCCAGCCCAGCTTTCCAGGCTGCAGGAGCTTTGGGATTGCTCTCAGGGATTTGTTTTCCCTGCTCCAAGGAGTTCCCAGCCCTGCCCAAACCCTCCCAGGCTGCCCAGTGCACCCCCGGTTTGTCCATCAGATCCAGTATGGGGAACTGGGGACCCCAGCTCGGCTTTCCAGCTTTGGGATTGCTCTCAGGGATTTGCTTTCCCTGCTCCATGCAATTCCCTGCCCTTCCCAAACCCTCCCAGACTGCCCAGTGCCCCCCCAGTTTCCCCATCAAGTGGCCCACATGGAACTGGGAGCCCAGCCCAGCTTTCCAGCTTTGGGATTGCTCTCAGGGATTTGTTTTCCCTGCTCCAAGGAGTTCCCAGCCCTTCCCAACTCCTCCCAGGCTGCCCAGTGCCCCCCCAGTTTCCCCATCAAGTGGCCCACATGGAACTGGGAGCCCAGCCCAGCTTTCCAGGCTGCAGGAGCTCTGGGATTGCTCTCAGGTATTTGTTTTCCCTGCTCCAAGGAGTTCCCAGCCCTGCCCAAACCCTCCCAGGCTGCCCAGTGCACCCCCAGTTTGTCCATCAGATCCAGTACAGGGAACTGGGGAGCCCAGCCTGGCTTTCCAGCTTNCAGCTCGGCTTTCCAGCTTTGGGATTGCTCTCAGGGATTTGCTTTCCCTGCTCCATGCAATTCCCTGCCCTTCCCAAACCCTCCCAGACTGCCCAGTGCCCCCCCAGTTTCCCCATCAAGTGGCCCACATGGAACTGGGAGCCCAGCCCAGCTTTCCAGCTTTGGGATTGCTCTCAGGGAGGGGAAAGGATTTGTTTTCCCTGCTCCAAGGTGTTCCCAGCCCTTTCCAAACCCTCCCAGGCTGCCCGGCGCCTCTTCAGCTTCTCCCTTGGAACTGGGCAGCCCAGCCCAGCTTTCCAGGCTGCAGGAGCTCTGGGATTGCTCTCAGGTATTTGTTTTCCCTGCTCCAAGGAGTTCCCAGCCCTTCCCAACTCCTCCCAGGCTGCCCAGTGCACCCCCAGTTTGTCCATCAGATCCAGTACAGGGAACTGGGGAGCCCAGCCTGGCTTTCCAGCTTTGGGATTGCTCTCAGGGATTTCTTTTCCCTGCTCCAAAGGGTTCCCAGCTCCTCCAGGGAGCATCCAGGGATCCATCCAACCCTAGGGGCTTTCCCACAGGAGAAGGACAAGGAACCCTTCTCCTGTCCCCTGGTCACTCCACAAGGACGGAGGCAGAGAAATGAAAACATCCCAAAATCCACCCTGGCTGTGCCACAGGACGAGCGCTCACCAGGGCTCTCACCAGAGCCCAGCCATGGAATGGAATCAGAAATATTCCTGGGAATCTGCTACCCTTTGTGCTGCTGGTTTGGTTACACAGGGAATTAAACCTCACCCACAGCCACGCCGAGATTATTCCCCCATTCCATGGAGCACAACTCCTCCTCCTGCTCTCCTCCTCCCATCCCTCTGGAAGTAGGGAGGGAAAAATTATCCAAGGAGGGGGTGGGGAAGTGCCTTGGCTGAGTTTCTGAGGTGCATTTTCACTGCTGAACCTCCAGACCGCAGGCACATCCCAGGGGTGAGGAAATGGATGGAACTGTGTCGCTGTTCCCACTCCTGAGGTGAATTCCTGCCTTTCCATTGCTACTGAGGCTGCTGCATTTTCCAGGGAATCTCCTGTTTGCCATGTGGGCTGTTCACACCTCACTGGAGTCAAAATCCAGCACCTCTGGATTTATTTTATGGGATTCTCTGTGGAGTTTATGGGAGTTTGTGGGAGTGGCAGCACCTCATCCACAGCTCCTCTCCCACAGAAAGGATCTGGGCTGGAAGCAGGGAATGAGATCCTTGGGATGGCCTCGGACACTGCTCTGCGGTGGATCCCAGAGAGGAGAATTCCAGAGGTTTAGGAACAGTTAAACCAGACTTTAAATTCCTGCTGGCAAATCCTGGCTGCAAAGCAACACCTGACACTCGGGGGTGCTCCTGAGAGTGAGCACCCAACCCACGGCAGCAGAACTGGAATTTTTAATGGAATTTTTATGGAATAAATGCATCTCAAAGGGAAAACCTCCCCAAAAACCCGCAGTGAGACTCAGGACTCACCTGCTCAGCCAGACACAGGGGTCGGGAAGTTCGCCAGGAAAAATTCCCAAGCAGGAATAAAATAATTCCCAAATATATTTTCCCACCTAAGGAAGGCAGAATCCTCATGAAGAATTCCCAGCTTTCCCCTCTAATAAATCCAAGGATTGTTCCTCACAGCTGTCCTGGAATTCAACACACAAAAATATTCAAGTGGGGCAAAAAAAACGTGGCAAGGAAGGTTTAAAAATCAATCCTTTAAGAATCCTTGGAAAGGCACAGCTGGATTCTTAAAGGATCGATTTTTAAAAAATGATAATATAAAATATTCTATTAAAATAATCAAATTAAATTAAAATTATCAAATTAAAATCTAATTTAAAATTCTGTTTGATCTAAGCCACCCTGAATATAAAACACACCCTCCAAACCCCACAAATCAGCATTTAATTCCACGAGCAGCTCATTAATTCATGGATAAGGAAGAACTTTTAATGCCAGAGCTGTCAAACTCCAAGATCAATCTGGGAAAGCTCTTTCAAATTTAGTAAGGAATAAAAATAGGGGGAAAAAAAAAGGGGGGGAAAAAAAGGAACCAGGTGCCTTTAGTCAGAGGCACGCAGTGGTTTGTGTTTTCAGAATTACATTTTCCCTGCCTCTCTCCTCTCCTGAAATTTAATAATAGCCCCATTCTTCCCTCGGGAATGCATTCCCATGACTCAGGAATCCAAGTGGAAAAGCCTCATTAATTCCTCTCATCCCAGATCTCGGGAGGAAAACCTGCCCTGGGTTTGGGGGGAGCCACAGCCACACAATTCCAGGATTCTCCCCAATTCCATCCTCCCAGCACCACATTCCCAACAGCTCTGTGTGTCCAGAGCCTGGAAATGATGGGAAATTTGGGAATTTACCTGGATTTCCCCCCTCCTTTAAAGCCCTGGTGCTGTGCTGGCACAAAGCATCAAAAACCTGAAGTCAATTAAAAGAGAGATAAACAAAACTCCCTAAATCTGAATGGAATATCACAGAATCCTGGAATGGTTCGGATGGGACATTAATCCATGGGCAGGGACACCTCCCACTGTCCCAGGCTGCTCCAAGCCCCATCCAGCCCAGCCTTGGACACTTCCAAGGATCCAGGGGCAGCCTGGGAACACCCAAATGTTGGGAATCAACACCCAACCATGAGAAGAAAACCCCTTTCCAAAAATCCCCCTCCTGCTCCCTTTTCCAGGTTTTCCCCTCAAACACAGCCCACCTATAAAAGCAAACTGAGGGATTTTGCTCACCAACCTCCCAAATTCCTCCTTCCCAGGCAGCCCTGGCACCTCCCATTCCCAAATCTCCTCCTCTCCCAGGTGAGGCCGGGATTCCTCCCCTTGGAAGCTGCAGAGCCTCACCAAGGCCGATCAGCAGCCACAGCTGCCTCTGGTTATTCCCATTCCGGAGCTGGGAGCTCTCCCACTTCCCGGGAAATTAAAAGCACTGGAGCGGCACTGACAGCTCGACAGATCCCACCCAGGATGAGTTTTCCAGCTCCTCCAGCACAAGGAAATGTTGGAGAAAGCCAGAGTGACCCAAGGAGCAGGGAAATCAGGGAAAGGTCACATTCCCAAGGCTGCCGGAGCGCCAGGAATGTCAGCGCCAGGGTGGGATTGCTGGGGTGTCCGGGCAGGCCAGGGGTTGGATCAGCGATCCTGGGGGTCCCTTCCAGCTCTGGTATTCCAGATTCTGGGATCTGGGGAATTCATGGAGCAGTGAATGGCCCCACGGAGCAGGGATGTTCCTGTGGAGCAGAGGATGTTCCCATGGAGCAGGGAACGGCCCCACGGAGCCGTGCCCCAGGGGGTTGGACACCTCCCACCCCACAGAGATGTGGGGCCATCTTTATCAACGTGACACCAGCACTGCACAAATCACTGAACATTCCCATTGCACAAAAACATGGAATTCTGAGGTTGGAAAAGACCTTTAAGGGCAACTCCTGCTCTCAGCCAGCACCATCCCTGTGTTCAGCACTGAACCCCGACCCCAAGTGCCACATCCACAGCTTTGGGAACGCTCCCAAGGATGGGCACTCCACACTGCCCTGGGCAGGACAACCTTTCCAGGAGGGAATTTTCCATAATATCCAACCTGAGCCTCCCCTGGCCATTCCCTCTCCTCCTGTCCCTGTTCCCTGGGAGCAGAGCCCGACCCCCCCCGGCTGCCCCCTCCTGTCAGGGAGTTGTGCAGAGCCACAAGGTCCCCCCTGAGCTCCTTTTCTCCAGGCTGAGCCCCTTTCCCAGCTCCCTCAGGAATTCCCCAGCCCTTCCCAGCTCCCTCAGTTTCTCCTCATCCCACCTGTGCTCCATGGACAAGCAGAATTCCCTCACTTCTTTGGGAGAGAAACCATATTTCTGAGCACCAAAAGCCGCTGTGACAACCAATAATTGTCACACTCCACCCACCCCAACTCCAGACTCCTCCTCACAAAAGGACTGGAATCTCCTCTGCCCATTCCTGGTTTATTCTTCCCCCATCCCCAAGTTTTTGAGGGGAGCAGATTTGCTGGAATTGTTCGGCTCTCACTGTGTGGGATTTAAAAATAAGACAAAAAAAAACCCCAAACCTCTTTTCCCGTGTCCATAAAAGTGCAGCCACAGGGAGCTCAATGCTCCCACATTTCCAGGCAGAGTTTTCCTTGGATTCACCTGATGGGCAAAACCCTCTGGAATATTCTTACCTAAAAGAAATAAAGGAGAGATTCCCAATTCCCTATTTCCAGGCAATTCCTGGAAAATCCCTCATGAGTTTTCTTCACGAGCCACAGTTTTCCCGCCCGCCACCGGTGGCGTTTGGTTCCCACATTCCCAGATTTTTGCAAACCCCAAATCCCATTAAAGATCGGGAGAAAGTAACTCCATCCCATTCCACACATTCCCACATTTCCCTGCGGAACGGCCTCCCGGGGCTGCAGATGGTGGGAGGAGCTCCGGCCCCTCTCATTCCCAAGGAAATGGAGCAGGTGGGAAGAAGGTGGGAACAGACAGAAAAACCCCAGAACCGTGTGGGATCACATCCCCCCCCTCCCAGCTGGATTTGGGGGGGAAAAAAAGCCGATTTTTCCGTTAAAAAAGCAGCTTTTTACAGGAAAAAAGCAGATTTTTAAACAAGAAATTCCCTTTTTTGAACAAGAAAAGCAGATTTTTGCACCGAAACGGAGGTTTTTACTCAAAAAAGAAGATTTTTATAAAAGACAATCACTTTTTTGAACAAGAAAAGCAGATTTTTGCACCGAAACGGAGGTTTTTACTCAAAAAATGAGGGTTTTACTCAAAAAATGAGGTTTTTACACCAGAAAAGCAGATTTTTAGACAAGAATATAACTTTTTTTTTTGCAAAAGAAAAGCAGCTTTTTACTCAAAAAAGGAGGTTTTTACTCAAAAAAGAAGATTTTTATAAAAGACAATCACTTTTTTGAACAAGAAAAGCAGGTTTTTGCACAAAAAGGAGGGTTTTCCTCAAAAAAAATGAGGCTTTTACTCAAAGAGATTTTTAGACAAGAAAATCGCTTTTTTGCACAGATTTTTACACAAAAAAGGAGAGTTTTACTCAAAAAAGGAGGTTTATAGACAAGAAAATCACACTTTTTTGCACAAAAAAGCAGGTTTTTACTCAAAAAGGAAGGTTTTTACTAAAAAATGAGGGGTTTACTCAAAAAAATGAGGTTTTTCGACAAGAAAATCACTTTTGCACAAGAAAAGTATAATTTTACACAAAAAATGAGGGGTTTACTCTAAAAAGGTGGTTTTTACTCAAAAAAGGAGGGTTTTACTCAAAAAAGGAGGGTTTTAGACAAGAAAATCACTTTTTTGCACAAGAAAATCACTTTTTTGCACAAGAAGAGTAGATTTTGACACAAAAAGGAGGGTTTAACTCAAAAAAATGAGGGTTTTACTCCAAAAAATGAGGTTTTTAGACAAGAGAAATCACTTTTTCGCACTAGAAAATCACTTCTTTGACACAAAAAATGAGGGTTTTACTCAAGAAAATGAGGTTTTTCACAGGAAAGGGAGGTTTTTACCCAAGAAAATTAGGTTTTACCCCAAAAAAGCAGATTTCCACCCCGGGTTTTCCTAAAGCTCATCCCCAGCCCAGTGGGAGAGCGGAAGTTTGGAATTCCAGCCCTTTTCCCGACGCTGGGATCACCCAGGTGGGGACACAGAGCAGGATCTGTCCCTTCCAGCGCCACTTCCGTGCAGAAATCCCTTCCAGAACCAGGCTTTATCCCATCCCAAATCCACTCTTGATGTCCCAAAATAAAACCCAAAAGGTTTGGGAGCGCCGGGCCGGGCTGGAAAAGCACCCAAAGATAAAGCGGCGCTTTCTGACTGATCCTGGATTTGAGCTCTCCCCGTTATCACTGTCAGGGGGTTTGCTGACAACGCACATCACCGAGTGGGCAGCACAGCAGGAACACTAAAAATACCTGAAAAATGCCCTAAAATACCTTAAAAATACCCCAAAAATACCCTAAAAAACCATCCCAAACTACCTAAAAATAGCCTAAAAATACCTTTTAAAAATACCCCAAAATACCTAAAAAATGCCCTAAAACTACCATAAAAATACATTTAAAATACCATAAAAAATACATTAAAAAATCCAAAAATGCCCTTAAAAATACCCTAAAAAGTACCATAAAAAAAAGCCTAAAAGTACCTAAACAATACCCAAAAAAATCCTAAAAATACATTAAAAATACCCTTAAAAGTACCTTAAAACCCCCTAAAAGTACCTAAAAAATGCCTAAAAATGCCCTTAAAAATACCCAAAAATACTCTTAAAAATACCCTTAAAAACGCCTTAGAAATACCTAAAATACCCTTAAAAATACCCTAAAAAACCCCTCTAAAAGTACCAAAAAAAAGGCCTAAAAATACCTAAAAGTTACCTAAAAGTACCTAAAAAATATCTAAAACCCTCAAGTTTTAAGGCCTCATCTCCCCTTCAAAGCCCAGCAGCCACCAAGAGTTAAAATAATCTTTGCCTCCATCATTCCCAGCGTGCCTTAATCTCCCATTAATCTTTCCTCCCGCTATTCCCAGCGTCCACATAAATTCCTGCCCGTTATTTTCCAGCAAAAAGCAGCTTTCAGCAGTTATTCTCTCTTTATTCGTTCAGATTAATCCAATTTCTAATCAAAAAATGGAAATTAAAGTTTCTTTTCCATCAGCTTGGGAGCGGCTTTTAGCCCATTCCTTGGAAAGCAGCTGGCATCCCAACTTTGGGATTTTCCGAGGGAAAATCCCAGCTTTTAACAGCCGTGCCAAATCCCATTGCCGGCAGTCCGGGCTGTTTCTAGCCTTACTTCCATGCGGGAGGAACTAAAAGGGAATTTCAGTGGAATTTCAGTGGAATCATCCCCGCGCATCCCGCTCTGTGCGAGCGCTGGGAAAAACCACCGGGAAAAACGGGAAGCAGCCAGGCTGAGGCGCTTCCAGGGAAACCTGCGGCTGGGACTGCCAGCCCCAAACATTATTCCCGGGAAACCTGCGGCTGGAATAGCCCCAAACATTATTCCCGGGAAACCTGCGGCCGGAATAGCCCCAAACGCAATTCCAGGGAATCCTGACAGCCCTAAGCGCTATTCCAGGGAATCCTGACAGCGCAAAACGCAATTCCAGGGAATCCTCACAGCCCAAAGCTGTATTCCAGGGAAACCTACGGCTGAAATCCACAGCCCGAAGAGCTATTCCAGGGAATCCTGACAGCCCAAAGCGCTATTCCAGGAAAACCTGTGGATGAAATGGATAAAACGTCGCTCCGTCCTACCATAAGCAGCCTCCGTGCGCCGTTTTCCAGGGATATTCGGATCCTTCCTCGCAGCCCAGCGGAGCCGGTGCCGCTTCCCTGGGGAGCTCCCGAGCAAATCCCGGGGCCGGGGTTCAGTCAGGGCTTGTCACACATTGCCGGCCCCAGCCCGGCTGATCCCGGATTAAATAAAGCTCCCTGGAAGCGGCTGGAAAGGCGGCGGCAGCGGGATCAGGGAGAGCCGGGGGGAGCGCAGGGCAGCGGAGCGGGGAGCGGGGGGATCCCTCTGGAAAACCGAGCCGGGAGCAAGGGGATCCCTCGAAAAGGGAGAACGGAGCCGGGAGCAAGGGGATCCCTCTGGAGAACGGAGCCGGGGCTGGAGGAGCCCGGCACGGACCCCCCCGGCCTCACCTGCGGCGGAGCCCCGAGCTCGGAACCGGCCCGGGGGGGCTCAGCCCCGTCAGTCCGGGGGGGTTCAGCAGTGTCCGGGGGGGCTCAGCAGTGTCCAGGGGGGCTCAGCAGTGTCCAGAGGGGCTCA
>VZRS01002653.1:20891-70084 GCA_013398055.1 Ifrita kowaldi | reverse complement strand
CGGGCCGTGACACGTGTGGAGGTAGCGGGACCGGCGCCCGGGGGAGGCCGGTGCTTTGTGTCGCCTCCCGGCTGCTCCGTGTCACAGGTGTCCGTCCCCACGTAGCATCCGGGGGGTTGTAAACTCACTTTTATGGCCGTAGCTCCTGTGAAAAGTTACTTTAAGTTCTGCTGGAAATTTGCTCGCGCTAATGTGGCTGCGCGTCCAGGTAGGTTGTCACTACAGAGGTCTCTTTGCCTTCCTCTGGAATAACTATACATTAATTATCATGCACACAACGAGCAGAGAGAACCGGGAGTGCCTGACTGAGGTCTGGATGCTTAAACGTTGGATAACTAACTCTACGTTGATTATCACGCACACAACGAGCAGAGAGAACCAGGAGTTCTTGGCTGAGGTTTGGATGCTTAAACGTGTTAAAGAACGAGGAACGGCTTCGAGGTATTGCTTAGTGGTCGAGGTGCTTCATCAGCAAGGAGCGAATGCAATTTAAAAGAAAATAAAAGGCAAAACTGGTTCTGTTGCAACGATTCCTGTGTCTCAGCAGAACGTGGTGCTTGAGTATTAAAACTCTTGCACTTTGAAATCAGAAGTGGAGGGTTGCGTATCAGGTATCGTCAGCTATGACAAATAAAAGATTACACCTAGGTCTGTTAGACACACAGAAGATGTTATCTAAATAAAGCTGCTTAAAACTGGTCAGACTTGCTTTCTGTTGTGCACCAGACTCTTCTAAGTGAAAAGGGTCTGTAGCAAAATCATCTCAAAGTACAAAGTGTGCAAGAGTGAAAGGATGTCCTTTAAAGGTTCTTGTTGAAATTTTTTTCCCTGTTAAAAATTTAAAGAGAACCCCCCCCCCAAATTTCTTAGTGCTTTTAATGTATGAGGTTTTTAGTACCACTGCCAAGTACTGTAATTACTGGATATGCATTTTTATACCATGGCTGCTACACTCTAACACTTTAAAATGTTCTAATGGTTAATAATACTTGAGGCAGTCCCTGTACCTTAGTATTAGAGAAATCCTAATTATGTTGGTGAAGCTACAGGATCTGAAAGTCAGCAGAAGTATTAAGGCTTATTTGTTCATATTGTTTGTAAAAGTAGTTATGTTGTAGCTGAGGTATGAAACATAGTGAAGGTCTGAGAACTTTCTTGGTCCTGATGATCAGTTCTTTAGGAAATATTAGGAAATTGTGATTTATCAGTGCTACAATAATCAAGTGTACAGTGTTGCAGCTGAACTGGGATGTGCATCCGTGGGTGTTTTTTGGCTGGACAAACTCCCTCACCGAGGGGTGCCAGCAGAGCACAGGGCAGGGGGTGTCCAGCTGAAAGGGCTCTGTGTGTGTGTGTGTAACATCTGAAGGCTACTGTTTGCAACAGTCACTCTTTAAGTTGTATTTTCCTCAGGTCTGTACCTGAATTATTCCATAAGGTCTGTGTAAAGCTCCTCTGGTTGTGCTGTGATTAAAAGGAGACCTGGTGTTTGTTGTGTTCGTGTTAGGTTTGGCCAGCAGCAGTTAAAGCCCATTTGTGCCAAACCAGTTTCTTCAAGTTGAGTGCGAAGTTTCCAAATTACAGGAACAAATACTTGTGTTATCATAACCCTTCCTGTAAGCGATCTCAGGGATGTGCTGCACTTCTCACTTGTTGGATTTCTACATCCACGTGGCTTGGAGATTTAACAAAGGTGTATTTCATGTCAAAATGAATTTTAGTTTGGATTTTCACTTAATTTTTATAGAATTAAGTATAGCTCATTACAGCCTTGTATTGGCAGCCTGAGAGATCGCTGACCTTGGCCTTGCTGGAACTACAGTCAACAGAGTTACTGTGAAATCGGTTTTTATTTTGAAGATTAACTTGTGCCTTCTGGTGCTCTTGTCCATCAGCTGTGGCACAGGAGGAAAAATCTGAGGAATGGTTTTCTCTGAGGACTCTGCTTGTTGACTAAATTTAGGATTATGTTATTAGCAATAAGTGCATTTCCAGTAGCACTTGTGTTGACTTGGAGTAAAAACACCTGGCAAGGAAAGGATGTGATCTTGAAGGTAGGAAACATTTTCATGCTTCAAGAACAACAGGAACTTTTGGACGAAATTATTGAAAGTCAGGATTGAATTATTTTGCCCTTTTTGGGGGGGTCTTTGAAGTGCTGAGGATTTGGGGCTGTGCGCTGTGCTGTTCCTGTGTTTATATTTCTGTGACAGCATCACTTGTGAAGCTGTTTTGTGACTCTGGGAATTCCTTAAGCCTAGGTAGGAAGGATGAGTGTTGCGCTGTTTAAGCTTCAAATATTCAGTGAACTTCTTTCCCCCTGGATATTGGATTAGTAAGTATTTCCATGGTAATGAAAAGAGGCATGAGGGTCTTGATCATAATCAGCTGTTGTAGATTATTAAAATATAATTACAGTCTACAAAGAAACAGGAAAGTAAACATTAGCATTTTACTGACCAAGCTGAATGAAATGCAAAAATAGTTGGAATTGGGCAGAATATGGGAATTTGGGCACTTTCTGCCCATTGAACAGGGAGGGTTACATTTACAAGGAGCTGTGTAATCGATGTAAGCACATGCTGTTCGCAAGACCTGAATATGGTGAATTGCATAAATGCAACCTCCTTCTCAAACACTTATTTTTGCAATAAATACTTCAGGAACCAGTTGCTTAATTGCCTGATTGTGACAAGCAAGACAAGGCTGAAACAAAAAAAGTGACTGAAAACTAAAGTATTCTGCTGGAAACCGGGGCTGCATTGGGAGTTGCTGCCTTCCAAAAGGCATTTTCGTGAGCTGAGCTCTGCTGCTGTTGTGCATAAGCTGCTGCCTTTGGCAGTTTAAATAAATACATCTTTGATTTTGGCCAGTGTTTTCAGCCCATCCTCTGGAGCACGTTCTTAGCCCGGTCTGTCAAAGGCCACTGAATTTTGTCAGTGTTAGGAGTTGCATAACTCCTTTGTGAGTAATTACTGGCAGTGACGTGGATGACTCAGCTCTACCTAGTTTTGTGCATCTCTCAGAATCGCCACAATCGGGTGGTGTTCTGTTAAAGAGAGAAAGTAAAACATTGCCCCTAATTGGGGTACCCTCAGCCATTGCAACAATGTACAGATTTTGTAAAGATCTTGGAGAACAAGTTGCCTTTAAAAAAAAAAAGTATGCACATTAATGCTCTTAAAGGGAAAACAATGAGTGTCTTTATGCATTGAAAAGTGCTGCAATACAGTAATAATGATGGTGGGTTTGTATACCACTTCTGAAATTAGTTTTGGAAATCTGCTGTAGTATTCTGAGTCTCAAAAAGGAGCCAGGAGTCTGTTGCAGATAGCTCACCTTCCTTCCTGCAGGATACCTTTGGAGACACTTGACAATAGCCCTAAATCCAAAGAATGGGATGACTTGTTTACTCATCATAGGTAGAATTCTGCTATTTATGTAGTACGTCACTACATTAAGAATAAAATTTGAAAGAGTTGCTTTCATTGAGTTTAAATCTTACCCTTTCCCAGAATTACCTGCCATCAAATATGATTTGGAGACTGGCTGCTTTATGCCCGCTGATTCTGGAGTTCTGATTGTGTACACAGGCAGGAATGAAAAGATCTCCAGTCCTTTGCTAATTCAGTGATCCCTGTGCTTGGGGTCAGCTTTGTGTCTTGTCAGAGCTATGACTTGTTGGAGGCACATGTAATTCTCCCCTGATCTGATAATGGGAAGGATCAAAATGTCCTTTTAAAATCACTAATTATATGTTGCTGAAGGTTTGGTATCCCGTTGGAATGTATGATTTATTTGCCACAGGAAAATAACTTTGTAACTCTCCCTAGTAATTGATTACGGGTTTCAGGTGGTTTAGATTGCTTTATCTCCCTCTTTTGCTTGGTGTGTT
The DNA here is from genome assembly GCA_013398055.1 of Ifrita kowaldi. Taxonomy (NCBI): domain Eukaryota; kingdom Metazoa; phylum Chordata; class Aves; order Passeriformes; family Cinclosomatidae; genus Ifrita; species Ifrita kowaldi. The sequence continues at coordinate 66,189 of VZRS01002653.1, read as the reverse complement.
AAAGAGTGTGAGGGAGTTACGAGGCCTCTTCCCTTTGTGGGGGGAATTGAGGGACTGGGGCTGGCCCAGGTTCTTTGCCGGTGGGGAGTTGGATGTGCCCAGAACCCTCAAATTCCTCAGACCTATCTCAGGAAATACTCAGTAGGCCAATGTGTTGCTAGTTAAATTAATGATGCAAACTCTCTATAGATGTAATTAAGAATAAATGAGGAACAAATGTTGTCATCCTGACAGGATACTTTTTTTCAAAGTCTTTTTGACATAATTGGGATTTCCAATGTAAGCTTCCACTCGAATATTTTGAAGTAAGTATTTGAAGCATTCCTTCTGTGTGTGGGGAAAGAAACTGGTTATTCCAGTGTTCACGTGGGAGAACTGAGGTGCAGGTCTGGGGACACCACAGTAAGTTCCCATATGGAACCCAGGGAAGGAGGAACTGTGGAGGATACGGGTGCTCTTGGTGATCCTTGGGTAGAATTTTGCCTGTTTGAAGCCAGACAAGATTTTAGGTGAGTGGTGCTGAATACTGTTTTTTGCTTCTAATTATAGTATGGTGATAAAATTCCCGGTTCTGCTTTTTCTAGAAATTTTTAAATGCTGTTTGAATGCCTCAGTGAAGACATGTAAAAGCAGGGCAGGATGAACCTGCTTTACATCTTCCACTGCTTTTCCTGTGATTAGGTATTTTTGCTGACCTTTTGCCTGGCTTCTTTCAACCAAAACCTGTGGACCCATCAAGTCCTAAGGCATTTAACATGTAAACAGTGAAAATATCCTTCATATGGGGTGTGCAGATAGTTCAAATCTTTGGTAACACTGGGAATCCTCTGTTGCGCTGCAGTAATCAGAGGAAAAACATGTGCAATAGTCATTAAACCTTTTCCCAGCCCCTAGAAGCTCTTTGGATATTCTCCCAAGGTAATAGGGATGGTCCCAGTCATGGGATCCATGGCACTATTTAAATCCAGAGGCACACTGCTCCCTGGGAGGCAGTTGGGTCCCTCAGCCTGCACCTCTGCAAAAGTGAGTGTCTGACCTGCCAGGTGCTCTGACCTAAACTTTGAGCTCATCTATTTACATAGTTTCTTTTGTTATTTTGTACTAATCAACAACGTGGGGTACTTTGTGTCATTTCCAGAGTGTGTGTTTGGAAAGTGTTGTCAGTGTTTGCCTAAATGTCTCAGTTCAGTTTGCGTTTTCATGGGAGTTAATATTTAAAATGTTCAATTGTAGGACTTCAGCAGCACTGAACAGCAAAATGATTCGAAGATGAAGGAATCTCCTTCACAATCATAGTACTGGCTTCTTTCACCTGTTCTTTTTATAGAGAGCTGTGCTTTTTAATTCTCCCTAATAAATTAAATTTGTGCATTCGTACCTATTTAGTAAGTAATGACTTAGAGGTTAAAATAGTTCTGTTCTATATATGTTTGTGCATAAATATTCATGGTTAAATCACTAAAAGGAGCCTCACTTGGCTGTGGAAGCTGCATTTTGTATCTGGTTTCCACAGAGGTGGGAAATAAGCATTAACTGTCACTTTTCATTTTTGCCAGCTTCTGGTTATTGAAACTTGGCCAATTAAGTGACTGTACAAGACAGTAATGATTTGATTTTTGTCATTGACTTTTTTTAGCTGAATTACTTAACAAGCTACCAGACTTTGGGTTATGTTCCAACAAGTTTGCAGATTTTCGTTCCTTGGTTTTTTTTTTAATGGACAGTAACCAGGCTTCACAAACAAATATGGCAAAAGTTTTAGTTGTGTGTATCAAGCAGTAAAAGCAGATTCATGCCCTTGAACATCAAATTCTTTGGACTAGAAACTGGCAGGTGTCCCAGTCTGTATCAGTACAGAGAGACTGGACAGGAAAAAACAAACACAAACCAAGGAGCAACAATGAAGGGGAAAAGTGTATGATAGGAAATTGTTAATTTAGATGATTACCTGCCATAAAAATCCAATAGCTTAGTGTACTTGATTTGCCAGCAAGTTGAAAGTACATTACACGGTGTTCTCAGGAACAGCGTAGATGAAATAACACACTGATTTTTGGATTCAAAACCCATTCCTGCTTCATTTTTTGTATCTGTATTGTTTTCAATGTGTCTGCAGTCCTTCTGGCTGGTAGCTTTGGTTCCAGAGCTTCAATTTAAGTAACAAAACTTGGAAAATGTTGCCCATATTTATAGAAAGAAACAGGGAAATGCACACTAAAATCACTTTGAATTAAAGTCCATGAAGGAACAACGTTATTGCATTTCTGAGCACCTGGAGTGGGAACCCAGTTTGGTTCCAAATAAGCTTTTTGAACAAGTTTGGTGGGCTTTGCATTGGTTCACACTTGAGTGTAATCCTATGGTATTGTGAAAAGAGATTGCATGGGAATGAGGCTGGAGGTCAGAGCTGGGCTGAACTTTGGTGTTACTTCTTGATTTATTTTGTTAATTCATACAGGAACAGCCATAGTGAGTGTCTTGTCCCTCCCAGTATCTAATTTGGGAAAAAATATTTATGCAAAAAAAAGAAATAAGTTATGTTGCAAATTAGTAACTTTGGTTTCTGGATCCAGGGTAATGGATGAGTGATTTTTGACCTTTAGAGTTGAGGTGGCAACACATGAGAGAGGAAGGATGGGCATGGGCAGGAGGTACCATTGGTTAAACTGAGTTCTGATAAATAGAAACTTGTGGAGTGAAAATAAATGAAGCTTTATGCTATTTCCATGATCTGTTTTTTTTTCCAGTGAGGATATAGTCCAAAAATAAGTGCCAGTATCTTGCTACAAAAATTGGAGATTTAACTTTATGAAAATCATTAATTTGTGAATTAGCTCTTAAAAGCTCTCAAAACCAGGAGTCTGTAGCAGCAGTGGAAGTGGTTGAGGGTTTGCCTGGGTGACACAGTCGTGGTACAAACCTGGCCCTGCAGCCCCAGCTGTTCCTCCAGGTTCTGGGTTTGGTTCTGAGCAGAGGGATCTGTGGAGCATTTCTTCATAGTCCTGGATTTTACCAACTCCCATGCTGACAATAATACTGCATTCCACTATCTTAGGCAGGGATTTTAGAAAAAATCAGAAGTACAAGGAAAAAAAAGTCATTACCCAGCCTAGAATTCAACTGGTTCACCTTCTGTTTTCAGAAAAAAAAGTTTAAGTTTTCTTACGTTATTTCTAGTTAGTATTTTAGTGTGAGACCTGTGCCACATAAAGGTAGAGATGCTGAGCAATTAATATATAAATAAATTAGCAATTATTACTAGCAAAATCCATAATGGGATTCACCCATTTTTGTCAGGTATTTCCAGTTTTTAATTAATGCTTTACATGTCTGAACAGAGCATGTCCTTCATATTTCTGGGTTTTGGTGGTTTTGTTTTTTCTTTTTTTTAGTTTCAGCTCTGAATTATCTGTGACTTAGGGAGTACTTAAACTAAGATTTGAATTTTTAATTTTTTTTACTGCAACTATGGACTTGGTATTTTCAAAAAGGCTTGGAATCACTTCTGCATCTTTTCTCTTTAAACTCTAAATTAATTTTCATTAGAAGACTCCAGGTTTCTGAAAAGCATCTGCAGCATAAGTTTCGTGGATAACTGAGGAATTCTGCATTAGTGTTGTCTTGTAGGGGTGGTATCTGTAGCTTTGAAAGGACTTTTAAATTAATCCCAATTAAATAGCACTGGCATAATAATAATAATGATGGCATTTACAAAGGGAGATGCTAAATGATACATAAGGGAGATGCTAAATATAACTATTGAGTAGTAATGTTTGTTTGAAACTACAGCTTTAAATTAGAGCAACCCCACCACCACTTTTCACTTGTGTGCTCTGAAATGTAAATTGGTTGAATTATGAACTCTGTTAATTTGAAATTGCTGGGTCTTAATGAAGTTTTTTTTTCTTCTTTTTTTCCCTGCATTCCCCTCTCCAGCTAAATGGCCTTAAAATGGCAGATGAGCCTATGGAAGAAGGTGAACCATATTCCTACCACGTAAGTGTTTGATACTTGTTCACTTCAGCCACTCATTACCATAACCTCCCGTGGAAGCAAAATTTATGCATTCCCTGCTCTTTAATAACTTCAGAACCCATCATTTTATTTGAACAATATCTGAGGAGACTCTAAGTCTCAAAGATGGTTTTGGAAATTAGTACCTGGGTAGGGGCTGTAAGTGCCTTGTTTGGGAAAATCTGCTGCATGAGGCAGAGCTTTATGGAAAGATTCTGTGTGCTGGAGGGAGCATTTGATCCCTCAACCTCAGAAATGCTCAGGCCAGCCTTGAACCTCTCATACAGAGTGCTGAATGCTGCTCTTGCTGCGCTGTCAGCTGTTCTGCCTTTGTAGTTTTTGGTGTAGTTGCTGTACCTTCGGCTCAAAGGTACCTAATTCTGCTATTTTAGAACAGAATTAATGTCTACATCAGTATGTTAATTTTGCTTTTATGTAGAGCTATCCCAGAACAATCCCAAGGACAAATCCCAGGTTTTGTCCAGTGCCTGTTTAGGAGATGCTGAAGATGAGTGTTCTGTGGGCTGGCTAAACCTTGGACTAAACTTGAGGCTCATCCTGTGTGTGGTGAAATGCCTGACTTCCCATGGAAATATTTGCCATCATTTTTCAACTCACTCATCCTTGTATTTTTGAGCAGGGTCATAAAGAGGGTGTCAGATATCTCTTACCCAGAGAGGTTGTGGATTTCCCATCCCTGGAAGTATCCAAGGCCAGGTTGGATGGGGCTTGGAGCACCCTGGGATAGTGGAAAGTGCCTCACCCATGGCAGAGGGTCTGACTCACTGAGCTTTAAGGTCCTTCCAACCCAACCTGCTCTGTGTTTCTGGAATAAGTCGATCTTGTCACCAGTTGTAAATACTGCTTTGTGTTACAATAACAACATTTATAAGTAAGGGGTTTGGAGAATGAAGTCTTGGTCACGGAACCACGTGGTGCCTGGAAGTTTCCTGGTGTGGAGTGGATAAATAAAGTATCAGAGTGGTCTCACATGTAGCAAAGAAAGGAGCAGTGGATTGTCTTGAGTTTTTCACTGCTCTTGAAACAGCAGGAGGAGGTTGTTGGGCTCTCAGGTGCTTGGAGCCACACACCAGGGAGCTGTGACAAAGCCATAACTGATCCTGGTGTTTCCTTTGGCTCCTGGTGAACCTGCTGGGAGCAGGGAAGAGTTCCCTCTCGTGCAAGACCACTCGGTGGGAGCTGGTGCTTCAGCTCAGAAAGAAATATGCTGCTCAGGCAGCAGAACACAAAATGAGATAACCAAATTTGCAGTTCGTGGAGGCCAAAGTAGAAATGAAAATGAAAGTGGCTAGGAGCTGCTCAGCTCTGTGTGCTCATTCCTTGATGATGATGAAGAGGTCTCTTTATACCTCAGTCATTCCAATTTTTAGTACCTTAATGATAGTTAAGTAAGTGAAATTATATAGACATCTTTTGTGAAGATAAAACACTTTATAAAAAAAAAACCTCATTTCATCCATCTCAAGTTAATCTTTATTTGCATGGAAAACATTTCTCTCCTGAGTTCACATTTAGAAATCCTCTCAGTCTCCTCAGCAACCACGTGTGATGTCACAGGCTAATGGCTCGAGGTGGGTGATAAACACAGGAGAGGCTGAACTCTTAAAGAGTTTTTCTCATGCAAAGGTTCACGGTGTTAAGGAATACAAATTAGGATGAGGAAGAAAAAAGGCTTCTAAATAGAGTATTTACATATTTCATAGGAAGAAGCAGCCATTAAGTCTGTTGTAGAACTTAGTGTGTAATTAGACAACTTGCTGCTTTCATCTGTCATCAGATGACTTCAGAATGCTGCTGTTCTTACCTGCCTTAAATTAGGCATGGGTTTAAAAAGTAAAGGAAAATGAAAAGATAGGTGTATCTTTCCTCTGAGTACTGAAATGCACAGTCACCAGGGTGGATGGATGAAGGGAAGTTGGGATGTTTACAGTGTGTCATCAGCGTATGTCAGCTGGGGGTTTGTGACCAAAGAGGGAAATAAAGTAGCTTGGATGTGAATTATAGAATTGACTTTGTTTTCCAGCAGTGTCTGGTGTTAATACCCACCTTTGTGTGGGAAGCAGGCAGAACAAACAGGCCTTTCCCAGAAGGAAGATGAAATAAGAGAGAGGGGAGGGGAAAGGACTTGTGTGCAGTAACAGCTGGACTGCAGTTTGGGAATATACCGAGGTTTGTTTGAACTCTTTCTTTCCCCCTCTGGACAACCAAAGCAATTAAGGCAGAGGCAGTTAATGCCATGTGATGATTGCTTCTTTTTTTTTCTTTAATTACTGCAGTATGTACAAATTCAGATGAGCAGGTTTCTACTCTGAATTTCTGTCTTAAACCAGTTAAGGAATTTCATCCAGGTACCTCTGTATGAGCTGTGATAAAGCTCATTGGAAGTTTTAATGCACAATCTTGAGCAGTAAGTTCACCTGACTATAGAATGATGTTGTTTCCCAAATCCAGCTGTTTCATCCAGTGCTCAGGTCCTTTCCTGGTGCTGTTTGCACTTCTCATCGAGGGGCAGTAACTCACAGGAGGTTGGTTGGGTGTTTTTCTGGTCTCTGCTAAGAGAAGCTTTCAAAGTGAAGGCCTGAAGGGAGGATAGGAGACAGCTGATAATCATCTCATGCCCCAGAAATGAAGTACTGCAAATCAGATGGGATTTTGCTTTTGATTGGGTTGTGTACAAAATACTGATATTCTTCGTAGGGCTGAGGGTGCTGCTCCTTTTTCCCCTGCAAGCTGAGGTTGCTGTTGGAGGCCTCAGTTTTTAATTTCAAGGGTGCTTATTTTGACACCTTGCTTGTTTTGGCTCTCAGAAACTTCTCTTACAGCATAAAAGCTGCAATCCATCAGGGGATTTGTTGTCATCAGGAACGTTTGTCTTTTCACAACCGGAGCTGCTGTGCCCTGCTCTGCTAAGGCTGAGAGGGACATGAGAAAGTCAAGAGAACATTAAATCACTCACCTAGCTCAGCATTACCCTCTGAGGCTGTCTGAAGGAGGTCCCCACACAGGATAATCTTCCCAGGAGCTCTGCACCCCAGAGCTGTTTCTTCTCTTGGATGCAAGAATTCTCAGAGTCCTTAAGATGACTCATATCTTATTTATGGTCTTCAAATGCTGCCTGTTCCTCCAGCTACAAATGGATGACCAGAGTTATTATTTGCTGCTGTGAAAAGCAATAATTACCCCAAATGATGAAATTCAATTTGGCTTTCATTAAGACTTATTTCAGGAAGGGGAAAGATGAGAAGAGTAATCACTGGGAAAACTAAAGCTGCTAAGCAGAGGTGAAGCACAGAAGTGTTGGTTTAAAAATCTGTACATTTATTTCTTTCATGTAAAATAATCCAGCTTTTCTGTAGTTGGAATATTTATGGCAAAAGGAAATGAGCATTCTTTGAGAATTTTCCTTCAGCTTGGAAATTTTAGCTGCATCTGTTTAAGAAAAGATAGATGGGAAAACTCTTCATTTGAACAGTTTTCCTTTATGCCTTATTAGAATTTCAAATATTTTATTACAATTAAACCAAACAAAGAAAAATCCAGATATTTACATGCACGTTTAGCAAGACTTAGTTACTGCAGGCCTGTTCACTGTTGTATTTTGTTTGCTTTGAAATCACAGGATGAAGGAAGTGTGAAAGAAATTCCTATTACACACCACGTGAAAGAAGGATGTGAGAAAGCAGATCCAGCACAGTTTGAACTACTTAAGGTTCTTGGACAGGGATCGTTTGGAAAGGTAAGATGATAAACTTGTTCCATAGACCTGTCCAGACATTCCAGGGAAATGGTGGCCAGCAGAGTTGCTGGGAATGTTTGAAAATGTGTTGAGTAATTGAATCCTTTTCCAGCCTTGCTCCAGTGCCATGGACAGAACCTTCTGAAGGAAATGGTGGTTTGTCTTTTAATGATGGGACTTGACATGCTGGGAATGTTTGGCTTTTTTCAAGACAAAATCTGTATTTATGTAGCTACAGAAGAGTTGATTGTGGCAGTTTGGAACTTGAACCAAAGTAAATAACCTGGGAAATGTATTTCAGGTTTTTATTTTGCTGTATTTACCAAGTGATCTGCAGCTAAAACACACTAATTATTCAGACGGCACAGAGAAGAAGTATGGCAGGGGTTTTGTTACAATGTTTTCCTTTTGTAATGTGTCACTTCGCAGAAATGAAATTAAAAATCTGCTCTCTCAGTCACTGTGTTGAAACACAGTAGTTGAAATATTAATCCTAGTGTATAAGGAGGTAATTAATTTTTGAAAACCAAACTCAAACTACATCTTTTGCAAGGCACCAGAAGTAGTCAATCAGCTTTACATATGTTCCCATTTTCCTGTTCTTCTGCTGGTTCTGTGTGTGTCTCTAGGCAGGAACAAACCTCTGCATAGAGTGGAATGAGAGAGGCAGAAATAGACATTAGGAAGGCATTCTGTGAATCAGTGATGATGTGGGGAACAGACTTTAAATATTTCTTAATATTTTGAGATTTCAGAAACATTTCTTTACCTGGTAATGTTGGTTTCCAATTCTCTCACACGTTCCTCACTGTCACAGCCTGAAAAGCTCCATGTATTTATTACTCCTGACTTGAGATGTGTGAAGCTACCTCAGGGTTCAGCACAGCTGGCACAGCCAGCCCTGACTCAGATTTGGCTTCCCAGAGTTCAGGGTTCTGCCAGCCTAAGGAGTGCTCTTGCTTGGAATCCCACCAGCTTGGCCAGACATGCTCTGGAGCTTTGGAAAGCTGGCAGTGCCTGCTGAAGGAAGCAGCTTTAGGAGCTGCATGGTGCCTGTTGCACACCTGATCTCAGTCTCTGTCTCTGTTGCTTTCCTTGAAAAGAGAAAACAAACAAGGCAGATCAGGGGCTGTTGCCTTCATGGTGTTTTCTCTTGCCAGTTTCTACTCCCAGGGTCCTTCCTTTGGGCTTGGCAAACACAGGGTTGGTTTGCTAGAGGCTGGTTTTGATATCAGTGCAGGATTTTACACTTCCACAGAAATAAAGGGTTAAACCTCCTGAATTAACTGAATTTCTCTCTTCATCCTTTGAGGAATTGTTTGCCTTCTAAAGCAAATTTGGGGTTACCAAGGCTTTGTCTGCAAATTAAATAAATAGGTGGTGCTGCAATAGTTTTCAGCTATTTTGGGCCTTATTAGCTAAAATTTGTAACTTGTACATGAATTCCTTATGTTCTCACACGTTGTTGGTTATTAAGACTAAAATATTCCTATGTGCTTATTATTAATATTTTATAATTGGGATTGTATTCATCTACAGCTGTTTTCTTAGTTGCTGGTGTTCAAATGACTCCCTTTACTATTTTCTATTCCCTTGACCTATAGGAGAGCACTGTTGTAGGTCAGTTATTGGGCAAAACTTACCAAAACAAAAAGCCAGACAACCTTGAAACATGATGACATTTTTCTTCTAACCAGAGCTTAAAATAAAAACAACCCCTCTCCCAACCCTGTACAACTTACTCATGACAGTGCTTGAATTTCTGATTCTAGAATGGAAAATTTGATAAGATCATTGAAAAAATACATATCATTTCTAGATGTAAATAAATCTAGTGTAAAGGAAAGTCTGGATAAGGTGAGATCAGAGAGGCAATTTTGGTTAAGTCTTGGCTTTCTCTTGTGACTTGTATGTTATTTTTTGCAGCAAAACCTAGTAATTCATAACTAATAATTGCTATTACAAGAATAGCAACTTAGAAGTAGGAGCATATATCAAACCAATTTGTAAATTGGAAGATCTGGTGGTTAAACATTAGTGTAGCTCCATGTCTTTGTACTGCAGTATTTTATCTAATATGCTTTTCTCAGTGTCAAGTTATATCCCATCTATCTTTAAAACTCTTCTGGAGAGAAAAAAGTAGAAAAACCTGTTGGAGTTGCTGTTCCAGAGGGAAAGGGTGCTTTGATCTTAAATGGTGAGGTTTCCTTGCTTTCATCTCACCACTTGTACAGAATTCATTAATAAAATGCGTGTTTCATATATGAGACTTGGGTTTTAAACCTCAAAAACCTCTTGGGAGGTGGCAGACCAGGCAGAATTGTCATTTTCCAAGAAAGTGATAGAAAGAAACATTTTTCTGTAAGAACTTGTTTGGTAAATCAGGAAAGAATCCAAAGTTTAAGGCCAGTGTAATGCTTCAGAGAGCTCAGGGCTGCTGCAGCTCTGATCTGATCAAGGAATGCAGTTTTGCTCTTCCTTTAAAGGTGTGTGCTTAGTACAGAGCACTGGAAGCTGCCTGACAATAATAAGAGGTTTGCAAGTGCTTTGTGAGAGTTTGGATTTGATTACCAGGCTTGCAGTGATTTAAAAATGGGCTTTATATTGCCAGGTCTTCCTCGTGAGGAAGATAATTGGGCCTGATGCTGGGCAGCTTTATGCAATGAAAGTGTTGAAAAAAGCTTCTTTAAAAGGTAAGTTTGTCTTTCAACTGAGACTTTGGACCATGGGGTTTAGTGCACCTGTGTTTAAAAGCTTTTGTTAATCTTAAATATTTGTCAGTGAGTTCATAACTCTTCTCTGACAGTAGGTTTTTTTTTTTTTAGAGTAACTTGTAAGTTCATGTTTAAGTGTTATTTTAAATCTGGCCAGGTAGCTTTAATTATGTGGTCAGAAATGCTCTTTCAAAGTTTAAAATTGGATTATTTAATTCTGTTTAGACTTTTCATTATATGAAAACAAGTTAATTTCATAAACAGTTTTCCTTTTGTCTTTTGTTAAGTCAGAGCTCTGCTGTGGTTAAAATTAAGTCATTCTCTTGTTCAGGAGCCATAACAATTTAAATCAGTGTTTTGGCTTTCAGGAGCCACTTGAATGGGTGCGAGTCCACTGTGTGTAAATAGGACTGTTACTGTTAAAGAGGAGAAAATAATCTTAAAAATACTATGTATTCAGTACAGATAGTTAATTCAAAAATTGAAGTTGGATGTAGATGGGAGCTTTTTTCTTGAAAGTAGTATGGATAATGAAAAAAAAAGGGGATGTGCTGGAAATATAATGAAACAAATAAGTTGGGGCAGGCAAGAAACAAACCAGAGTTCTGCTGTGTGAGGGAACGAGTTTTTTGGGAGACTTAAACATTAAAAACAAATCAGGTGATGAGGGAAGAGATTCCTTTCGACAGCAAAGCCTTTCTGCTGTGTTTGTGTAGTACCAAGTGCATTTGTTTCACACTGGGTTGTGTCCCTTGCTCCCCTCAGTTCGGGACAGAGTCCGGACCAAAATGGAGCGAGACATCCTGGTAGAAGTAAATCACCCGTTCATCGTCAAACTGCACTATGGTTGGTACAGATTCCTTTCTCTCTGCCTACAGCTGCTCTTGTTCTGGCTCACTTTTGGAGGCTCCCTGTTAGGTTCAAGCAACTTAGAAAAAAAAAAAAAAAGGGAATGTAAATACACCTCTGTATAAAAGTTTTAGGTTGAGCCTTCTTGACATTAAAGATTTGGAATGTTGTTACAAGTTCTGCAGAGATTTTGTACTTTTCATTGATTTAAACTAAATCACAGTAATTGACATCCTTGCTGTTTCCCTGTTTGACAAAGGAGAAATAAAAGAACGTTATTTTAATCATCTCTCATGACTAAGATTTTCTTCTGTGAAGAAGCGAGGAATCATTCAATAAATTACCTCGTGTGCTGCTGAATTATTTCAGTTCCACAACAAAAGTATTGCCCGTGACTGAAATGTCTTGGTTGTAAAAGCATTCAGATCTGTTTTTTAGCTTCGTCATACAACTATTGATTTTTACTTTTTTTTTTTATTTATTTTTTAAAGCCTTTCAGACTGAAGGGAAGCTCTATTTAATATTGGATTTTCTCAGGGGAGGAGATGTATTCACACGATTATCCAAAGAGGTAAGTACCTAAAATTTTATCTCCACTCACTCTTAGGCAGGGGTTGGGTTTTGTTGGTACAAGATTGGCTTCTAAACCTGTTTTCCCCCATATTTCTTGTCATAGTGAAGTTTTTAATAACTTGGTTGGGCTTTCCTTACATATTCTAGATTCTGTTCTATCCTTAAGAAACCCGAGTGTGTATTGATGAGTAGCCCAAGTTTTAATTTGGCATCTGCAAAGTACAGTTCTTTTGTCTAAAAATGTTTTGTTGCTTGGAAACACAACTGAAGTAAATGAATATTTAGCACTGAAGGAAGGGGATGTGTAGTTCTCATGCTCTTAGTCAGCTTAGGTGTTCCTGGAATCCTGCAGCCCTGAGAGGTTTCTGCTGCACTGTAAAATTGCCTTGTGCTGCAATCCAGATGCTCGTCCTGAATCCCACAGAGTGGGAGCATGGAGTGCTTTTGAGCCCACTCCCCTCCATCCAGCCCTGGCACACAACTGGACCTTGAATTTTTCAGTTCTATTTTTGTTTTCTGGAGGGAGAGCTTCACAGGAGGGAATAGGATACAGCTACAGGCTGTTGTTATTTTTTTTAAACATTTTCCATCAAATATTTATTACATGTTACCTTAAGTGTTATAAACATGTTTAGAAGACTTTTATTTTCTTTTGGCAAACCTTTTATAAAGATCTAAATTTTTAATGGCAGTTTCTCAACAGCTTCACAGCAAGAGAGGTTTTCAGTGTTTTCACCACTGTAAATCCATTTATATTGCTAAAGCACAGGAAAAGCCACTTTCTTAAATGAGAAAACCACGTTGTCTGATTTTTTTTCATGGCACGGAGGAGGTTGTTTATTCCCAGTATGTAAGGCCAGGAGAGAGTTTTTTCCCCAGATACCTTTCATAAAAAATAAAAGTTTTACTTTAGGAACGGGCAAAAGAGAAGGAAGAATTTAAAGGCAGTTTTGTTAAAAGCTGAGCTTGTTAACACAGTGATTATGTCTAAGGATTGAGCTCAAAATTAATTAATCTGGAAGCTAAAATGGCTGTTAAAAACTTCAAGTGACCGACTTGTCCCAGGTTATTGGAGCAGGAGGTTGGAAGGAGGTCAGGCTCTGCTTTGATATGGGATGTTTAATTACAGAGGGAATTCTGGAATAGCAGGAAGAGCTGTTCCCTTGCACCAGCCCTGCTGGGATTATCCACTATGCAACATTCTTAAATAAGGGATGCAAGGCTGTCCATGAGAACTCTGTCAGGGGTTGAAAGAGGGATGTATTCCCTGTGGGAACCAAGAAGTCATAATTCTCAAATTTTCTTACTGCTAAGACTCCACCTGTTTTTTGGAACACTTCGGATACCTTCTGTGGTGGCTTTTATATATATAGATATAAAAAAAATCAGGTTTTTATTTTCTGGTGGGTATGTGAAGTAATTTCAAAAGTCCAAGGTAAAACACTGCCTAAGGACAATGCACATGAGGATAAATTCCCTGTGGCATTTCATACTTTGCACACAAGGATTATTTTAAATTAACTTGGTTCAGTATGAAGTTATTAAAAGACTTTTGTTGGTCTTTAAATTCTAATGTGGGTAGGAGAGTTTCAGCTGTGGCAGTGAGATGAGTGTGTAATGAAGATTTCATTGGTAATATTTAATGAAATTGACTTGCATCATGTTTAACTTGACCCAGAGAACAGCTTTCAATGTCATTATGGGGAGATGGTAGATTAGCATTTAGCATCATTGTGTTCTGAGATTTGCATTTTGGCTGCTCCAAGGAGTAATGAAATCCAAGGAGTAATGAAATCCAAGGTTTCCCTGTGCTCTTTTGAAAGAGGTGAAACCCAGCATCAACACTGCTCTTTAAAGGTGTGAAGGTGACACTGTGTGGAGTGTAACAGCTTCATTGTTCACCCAAGGTTAACACCTGTCATTATGGAAATCAGGGAATGTTCTGTGCCTGGAGAACAGATCACACCTGAGCAATTCAAAGTACAGAGCAGTGGCACTGAATCAGGGAGCCCAGGCAGCTTCGTTTCAGCCTTGTTGGGCAGCAGCTGAGTGGCTGCACTCCCCATTCCTGCTGGATTCAGCAAACAAGGGAATAGTTCACTTAAAGCCCAAATTCAATCCAGCAATTTAAAGGTTCCAAGCTCCTGCAGTAATTTGTAGAACATGACAAGAGCCAAAGCTGGTACAGTTCGTGTATATTAAATTAGAAGCAACCTGTGGAGTGTTCAGGACAGAAGAGCATCTCTGCTCTAGAAGCACCATCAATATTTCAGTGTCTCACCAGGGTTCTTTAATTTTAGGTTTTTTTCCTAAGAGCAGAGTTTGTTCTTCAACTCCCAGGTTGTCATTGTTATTGTCACCGGTGTTTTATTCTGTGTTCTTTTTTCTTAAATGATTTTTACTTTTTTTTAAAAATATTGTTAATGTGAATTCACACTCGCCCAATAGAGCAGCTATATATTAAATTTTATGATGCAGTGGGAAACTGTCTGGGACTGTGGCAGGAGGAGTGCTGGGTGTCAATTACACCAAATATAACAATTCATTTATTATCTTAAAGTTAATTCATGCTCTGCAGTAATGCTGATGGTTTTATTTAAGTATTGCAGGTAGTTCTTTGTGTACTTTATAATTAACAGATATTAGTAAATAATTTCTCTTGACTGAACTCATGAATTATGAGTTCACAAGGGACTTTTAAAACTGAGTTTGAAATTTAGGCAGACAGGAGTATATTTTTTTTAGATTGCAGTTTTAAAAACTGAAGACAAGATCAGAAGGTAAATCTATACAGTTCTTATTAGGTTATGTTTACAGAGGAAGATGTGAAATTCTACCTCGCAGAACTGGCCCTTGCTTTGGATCACCTTCACAGCTTGGGAATTGTGTACAGGGACCTGAAGCCAGAAAAGTAAAGTAAAATGTATTTTACCACTATTATGTGTATTTTGCTTGTTGCTTTGCCTTTTCCACTGTAAAAAATTAAAACTATTTCTATTAGACTTTGTAAACAAGTACAAAATGTAAAACACATAGCTGTGATTTAAATGAAATAATATTTGCTTGTTAAAATTAATAACAGAATTGAATGTAATCATTTTTCATTTATATTTTAAATGTTTTATGTAAACATTGCTTTTTATGTGTTTTGGTGAATGTGAATTTTAATTTTCAGCATTTTGCTTGATGAAGCAGGACATATCAAGTTAACAGGTAGGCACCACTCATTAATACAGCCCTTTCTAAATAAGCCTTTTTGTGCTTCTGTATTATCAATTTTAAATGCATATAAAATTGCTGAAAAAAGTTCTGTGAGGAGCAATCCAAAGACATATTCTAGAAAATGATGTATACAAAAGACTGACTATTTGGAAATCAAATTACTATAAATTTCTGAAAGCTTTAAATTACATTTAAGGTGATGCTTTTGTACTAGAGATTTCATTGTATATTTTGATCTAAGATATTGCTGTTAGATTTCAAGAGAAAATGAAATTTTTTAAACCCTCAAAGACTTGATGGAATAATGGTGATGGAAATCAGGTTTATCAAATGCATCCCTTTTAAAATTCTGGTATATTTAAATACAATTCAGTCCTAAATTTGTCACTTCCTTCTGAAAGTGGAAGTAATGGATGGGATCATTGATTAGCAATCATTTTCCCCTATGAAAAACAGGATGTTTGAGAGCTGAGCCAGTGTCAAGGATTCACTGTATTCAAAACAGGGAAAAAAAGTGTTCTGGGAATGAAATATTCTGGGAATGCAGGCCTCTTCTGTACTGAACTTGAGGCAGGTTACAGAACCATGTTGCCTTATGTAACAACAATATTTTTAGTGTGATTTTATTTATTCATCATTCAGTAAGACCAGACCATGCAGGCTGCATTCCCTTTGAAATTGATTTTTACTTCTCTCCAATTTTTTGTATGACTAAAGCAGGCAGTAAAGAGAGAAAATGAGAACTTCTGAGTATCCTAGGGCTCTAAATGTGTACTATTTCAAATGCCGAGTTATTTCAGTAATAATTTTGATGGCTAATCATGAATTTAATGACTTTTAGAATGGTTTTGGAGGTGTGCAGTAAACTAAATGTGCTATCTCCAGATACCTGCAGTCTCTTGTTTCGTGGAGAGCTGTGCTAATCATATTTCTGAAAATAACCAACCCAAGCCTCTCAACACTTGGATTTTGAAGTACCATATATTGATTTATTTTTTTTGCCCCTGAAGTTCTTTACTGGCTGTATTCTTGTGATGCTGTTGTTGTAGACTTTGGACTCAGCAAGGAATCAGTAGACCAAGAGAAGAAGGCCTATTCTTTCTGTGGTACTGTAGAGTACATGGCTCCTGAAGTGGTAAACAGGCGAGGGCACAACCAGAGTGCTGACTGGTGGTCCTTTGGGGTCCTCATGGTACTGTATTTGCCTCTTGCTTCCCTTGCTAAGCTCACACAAATGCACTTAGAATAAGCTTGTCCAGTTCTAATTAGGAATGCTTGGGTAAGGGGGACAGTTCAGTAACTGAATTGCTACTGGGTGGAGTAAAATCGACTTTTCACCTCTGGGGAATGTTTATCAGGCACCAGAAAAATTCTGTGTGTCATCCATTAGTAGTTGTAGTCAGTGTGAGACTTCACTTTGTATATTTATTTTGCATGCTACTTGATAGTTATATTTAAAAACAGACTTGAAGGTTTGGTTTGAAGGAATATTAATGGCATTTCTGTAAGAGTGAGCCTGTGGAAGGAGTGCTGGAGTGGAGCAGTGACATAAGCCAGTAACTGCTGCCACTTCTGCCCTTGCTGGGATGTGCAGCATCAGCCTTACTTGAAAAGTAAACTACTGTTCTAGAATTTACCATTCTTGCACTTTTTAGAATATGGCAACATCTAAAACCTAGTTATGGAGGAGATTTTATTACTTCCAAGTAGCTTCTTGATGCAAAATATTCCTCCATCATCATTATGTTACACGTACCACTGTTATCATCATGTAAACTGCAAGAGAGAGCAGAATTTTAGACTTAACATTTTCATAATCATTTCAAAGTTCAACCGGTCTGATGTAGAGATGGGAAAGAGTGCAGCGCTTAACACTTTGTTTCAGCAACTGGGGAAGAAGTGTTGATTTAGATTAACATTTGTTCTTTCCAGTTTGAAATGCTTACTGGTACCCTGCCATTTCAAGGTAAAGATCGAAATGAGACTATGAATATGATACTGAAGTAAGTATATCTCCTTCCTTTTTCAGAAGTCAGAAAATGTCATTTTAAACATGTTTTAACAGCTTGTTGTAACTCCTTGTGCAGCCTGGTCTTGCGGAAGGTGTCCCCGTGGCAGGGAATGGAACAAGATGAGCTTTAAGGTCCCTTCCAGCCCAAACCATTTTATGATTCTAAGAGCACTGAGCTGGAACAGGAACAAAAAAGCAAAGCCTCTTGATAAGCTTTAGATTCCAGACTGTGAAATACCATTAAGTATCCCAAGCAATTAAAATCTCAGGGATGAATTTGTACTTTGATTGTAGGCGTATAATAAAGATAAGAACAGTGCAGTGACTTAGAGCACCTTGATTTACACTCCTGTTGTTGTTACACTCCCTTGCTACTGTTACAGCACACCTTGTTTTGTAAGCAGCAGGTGATCAGGTGTTGCTTTGTGTACAGATGTGTGGAGAGCACTTACGTGCTCAAATTCTCATCTTGAATTACCCCAGTTACAACAGAAGCTGTTGGACAGGACAAACTGGGTGAACTGGTGCTCAGTGAGTGGAGCTGTTGGGCAAATATGTTCTCGTCTGTCTTTGTGCTCAGCTAACAAAGAGTTTCCTCCTAGCACAGGCACAGCCTTGGGCCCTCTGAGGGGTTATGGGGAAGGGGAGGAGGGAGAAACTCTGTTCTTCCCAGCACAGGGCACTTGCAGCTTGCCCTGAGTGGGAGCTCCTGGTGGTGCTGCCTGTGAAAGGATGGAGCAGACCATGAGCTGCCTCCCTTGCAGCTCCCAGTGATGCTGCAGCTCTGCACAAGATTTCCCTGCCTTGGCATTAGAGTTTCCATTAAATAAAGTAAATGGTAAAGTCAGTGAGCTTTTATATGATGGCTCAATGAGGCCCTTCCCTGGAGGAATAGCAGCAATCACTTCAAGGGCAGGTAACTGGGGATTTGGTGAGTCTCTTCTGGCATTGAGTTAGTGGTAGTTACTTTGGTAAAAACCTCCTGGTGACATGAAGATTTCTTTGAAAATACTTACATATTCCTGAGATAATTATTTTATTCTGTTTCAGCATAAAGCTTGCTTTGGGGGCTTGGGTGGGGTTTGGTGGTTTTGGTCTGATGTGTTTGTTCTTTGTTGGGTTTTATTTTAAACCGCTCATATAGTAGGAAACTTAAAAAGTTGATGACTCTGCAAGGCTTTGGAATAGATCCTTGATAGATCAAACTGTGCAGTGAAATCTATGTAGACAGTTTTTACTAAGATAAGTTTCTTCCACTGACTTGTTCTCTGTTTTCTTTTAGAGCAAAGCTTGGGATGCCTCAGTTCCTCAGCCCTGAAGCACAAAGTCTCCTGAGGATGTTGTTTAAAAGGAACCCATCAAATAGATTAGGTTGGTTCATTTATTTTGATCTTTAAATAATCAACTCAACCTAACTTTTTATTTCAAAAAAAGTAGTTGCTAGAGACCCTCAAGCTCTGGGTGATCAGTAACATTTGGATACCATATCCTGTTAGTTTGGATCATGACTTCCTGGGTTTGGCCAAGGAATGGTCACTTCTTGGATCAGTGACTCTTAGGAGTGAGCCAAAGCTCTGATAGTGTCAGAGCAAAGAATATTTACACTGTACTTATGGGCTGCTTGTGCTCTGTTTGCCTCCCTGGGTATTTTACATCCTTGGAATATCTCTGTATTCACAGTTCCCTCAAGTAACCATGTCTGTGCAAACCTTTTAGAAATGAACTGATTTTTAGTGCAGTCTTCAAAGACTTTACCCACAAGTGTGTTAAATACAGTGTTTTCTTTGTTCAGGAGCTGGTTCAGATGGAGTTGAAGAAATCAAGAGACATCCTTTTTTTTCTACTGTTGACTGGAATGTGAGTACAAAAGCATCTGAATGATAAAGCTGTTGGTAATTTTTCTGTGTGTTGTAGCATTTGTGTAAGTATTTACATCTGAATAGGGCCCAGCAAACACTGCCTCACTGCTGACTGGCACATCCTGGCTTCTCCTGTAATTCCTTGGCATCTGGAGCTGCAGTATTTACTGCAGATAGAGAGTATTAATTATAAATTGTGCATTTACTTTCTAAATAATTAGGAGTTGCAGCATCCTCAAGCTTTAAGGTCCGTTAGAGCATTTGTAGTTGGGAGAGGCTGCTGGTGTTCCCAGGAATCCTTCAGGAAGTGTCTGTCCAGTGCTCCCCTGCAGGGCACAGCAGCTCCCTGTGGCTGTAACTGTCCTGGACTTCCCTCTGCATCCATCCTATCCCAGGCACGTTCAGAAATTAACTCAGGTGCTCTGAGATGCTCCAAAGCCTACAAGATCATGACTCCTGCCTTCAATTTTTCATGAGCACCTTATGATTTTCCTCTGTGGTTCGCTCATCCCCTGAGCTGTGTTTGCCAGAAACATTCTCAAAGCCAAGATGCTGTGTGTGAAATAAATCCCCCCTTTGCTGTGGTACTGCAGAGGGGTTGATGGAATAAATAAGATGTGGCTGTGCTGACAGAGCTGCAGCCACACAGGGCAGTGCTGTGCTCACCTATTTCTTTGAAGCCCCTCATCATTATCCATCTGTTTATCTCGTGTATTTATTTCTGAAAAGTGATTTTCTAGCTGTGTTTATGCAGCAGCTGCCTCAGAGTCCTGTTCAGCAACAAGCTTTTAGCAACAGTAAAACTTCACTGCTTTATGTGAATACACTTCAGAAGTTGTTGTCTTGTTTGGCTTGATTATCTACTTTTTTTCCTTTTGAAGGGACTGATGTTGAAATAAATACCAGGGAAGTCTGAAAGCTCAGCAGTCCTAGCTCTTTCTTTTATCTTTGTATATATTTTTTTAAAATTTGACAATAATTTGTATTTATTTCACTCTGGTAGTGTTGATGACACTTCTGTATTTCATCTCATTATTTCTTTGGGATGCACTCAGGTCCCATTTCCTTGGTTTTTGTTGGTTGGTTGGTTTGGTTGTTTTGATTTTTTCACTAAAATACACTCTACATTTTTGTGCAGGAAGGTTAAATAAACTGCAAAAAATAGGTCTGAAAGGATGAGAGAAAAGGCAGAACTTCCTGAATTTTGCATAGGAATTTAGCATCTTTTGACATGAAATTTTCTGTTCCTCAGCTTTAAATGGAATTTATTGCAGATTTGAGATCTTTCCCATCTTTGCCTGATTTTGGTTTGGTGGGTTAGGAAAATCCTGGAATAGAGCTTTGAGAATGGGCAGTTCCTTGCCAAGAGAGATGTGCTTGACACTGGTTGAGGTCTTTGTCCTTTACCCTTTCTCTTGGCAAAGTTCCAGAGCCCATGGAAGGTTCATTGACTCTTAATTATCTTTGTCCTTCTCCTTCAGAAACTGTTCAGAAGAGAAATTCAGCCTCCATTCAAACCTGCCTCTGGAAAGCCAGAAGATACTTTCTGTTTTGATCCAGAATTCACAGCAAAAACACCAAAAGGTAACTGCATGGCTATAAATTGGTGAGGTTTGTGGGACAAGGGGTTCAAGTTAATGTTAAAACAACAAAAAGCCAGTGACAAAGTTAAAAGGAAAGGATGCACCAGGGTTCCAGTGCTTTGAAGGAGGATGTTCCCCTCAGCAGGTTTCTGTTCTTTGAATATTTTGCTGATCTTTGATTCAGGAAGAAAAAAAATAAATGTAATATTAAAAGCTGGGCTATGGTTTCTAGTTATGAATAAAGTCCAACATGCAGTGTTTGAGGGGAAGTATTTAATACTAAAAGTAAACTCAATTTGATTGCAGCAGTGATTCTTTTTAGGGTCAGTATTTCACTGAGAATGGCTTACTTTAAGAAACATTAACTATTGTCATTATTATTGCTTAGTCTGCTTCAAGTGTCACTTCAGGTTTTCTTTTGTGGATTTTTTTCTTTCCTGCTGCATCCAGCTTTTAAACCCTCTTCTCATGTTTGTTTGGAGAAGGTCTGTGCTTTTAACAGGCTACACAAAATTATTGAGCTGTGCTCACTGTGAGATTTCAAGTAGTGAATTCAGAGGTGCACAGAATATAATCTGAGAAAAACTTAATTTTAATCATTCAGTGATATTTTTTTCAGTGATAATTTACTTATTTGATATTCTTGTGTTGCCTCACTTGTGCCTTGCCAGCAGCACATTCACCACTGAACCAGCACAATCTGTGGTTGCTCTTCTATGTTACAAAGCTGTTGAGCACAAGACAGTGATCTTTATTTCTTTTCCATGAATAGCTTTGTTTCAATGAACTTCTTCCTTAAAATGCATGTTCATACATAAATTCCTGCAGTGCTTTGCAGTTTTAGATAAAGCCCTGGAGTACTTGCTTGTGTTTGTTACTGAGGTAAGAGAGCACAGATAACAAACTAGAAGCTTAATTTATTATTTAACTTTGGTGTTCCTCTTGTTTGCTTCCCTTCTCTCAGAACAGTTTTTGTTACATACCTGTCCTGAATGTTAGAAAATGGCCTTGTGTTGGTACCCAACATTCAGGAGACATTGTCCTGCCAGCTTTAAAGGATTTATCCACCCTGGACAGCATGTATTTTGACCTCTGTCCATGGAAAAAATTGCCAATACTCTGGGAAGAGTTTGAATCTAAAAAGGTTTAAACCAAATGATAAAATAGTTTATAGTAGTGTCACAAAGTGAAGAATTTAGAAGTTTTAAGGTTGTTTATGTAGTAAATAAATAAAAGCTAAAAATGCCAAGATAGAAGACAGTAGTTGTTCTCCAGAGCTGCTTCTTCTTCTTCTATACCTCCATGTCTTGTGGCAGAAGTAATTTAAAATAATTAGATGAAAAATTCCACAGTTCCTGTCCACGCAGGAGCTAAGCTTATTAGGCATTAGCAAAAAAGTAAGAATATGTTTTGTTTCAAACTTCTATCAAGTCATTTACCTTTAAAAAGGCCAAAAATTTGTAATAAGCTCTCTTTCTGTGCGCATCTTTTGAACTCTCTGCAAGGTGCTGCGTCCAGCACTCTATTGCTCTAATAATGCTAATTAAAACAACTATCTAAAGCAAAATATCAAAAGCCTCCTCTCGTCTTCTCAACTTTCTAGCCAAAACTTTTAGGCCTCCCTCCCTGCGAGGGAGTCCCACAGCCTTGCTGGGATGTAGCCACACTAATGCTGTGTCTGTCTGCCCCCAGATTCTCCAGGGGTCCCACCCAGTGCAAACGCTCACCAGCTCTTCAAGGGATTTAGTTTTGTTGCAACTACTACTGTAGAAGACCATAAAATATCACCCCTCACCAATATCCTGCCCATAGTCCAGGTAATGCTTTCCTTTTTGGGAAACTTCTTTGCCATGTCAAAGACTGACTGATATCCAGTATTTACAGTTGTTCTTGCTTTGTTGAGGAGACCATTACAAAATGTGCCTTATTAAACACTTCATGGGATGTTTTTAATTTTAAAAACTGAGTTACTGTTGTTCTGGAGGCAGAATTTCAAAAGAAAAATCACGAGCCAGCAGGAGAAACTTCTGCTGTTGGTAACAGTGTAATGGCAAAGAGAATACTGTTGCTTCAGATAACCACTTGCCTGTGTTTTTTTAAAGCAGCTTCATGGAAACAGTGCACAGTTCACTGATGTCTATGAACTGAAGGAAGATATTGGTGTGGGTTCCTACTCAGTTTGCAAGAGATGTATCCACATAGCCACAAACATGGAGTTTGCTGTGAAGGTACTGGAATAAATTCCACTTTGACATGCTGAAAATATTGTCTGGTAGATTTGAAAACGGATATTTGTGAATTTTCCAGTTATTGTGGCTGTTCATGTGTTGATAAGTTACAATCTTGAAGGCTGAAAATACTGTACAATGATGAGAAAACTGAAATAAAGTGAGATTCACAAGGGTGGAACTGGGCTGCAGGAAATTAGTGATGCTTCAGACAGTCCAGTGCATTTCCTTGTTCAGTAGAGCAGGATAGGCTGCATTAATGATGGAATTTTAACAAGGATAGAGCAAGAAATGAATAAATGGGATGTGAAGCTGGAAGATGAATTACTCAGGATTAGTAAGAAGTAATGAACCCTAGAATGTTTTTTTCTGTTGTTAAAATGAGAATATAAATACAAAAAAAGTCTTTATTTAATAGGCTTTGTTTATGCAAGTTGTTTTTCCTGTATTATTTTGCAGATAATTGATAAAAGCAAGAGGGATCCCTCAGAAGAAATTGAGATTCTCATGCGTTATGGGCAACATCCAAATATTATTACTTTAAAGGATGTAAGTACCTCTTTCTCTGCTACCTCTTATTAGACAGTGCTCAAAAAATAAATGCAGATGCAGGCAGTTTATTGGGATTCATTAAATTTCTTTTGCACAGTAAAATCTATTGGGAGAGCAGTACATAATACTAGAGGGAGTGTTTCAAAATACAACACTGTCCTGATATTAAGTTTTTCTAAAGGCTGTTTAGCAAACTTGAAGTGAGAAACGATGTAAAGGTTAAAAATGCCATATTTCTTCTTGTTTCAAACGAGCAGCCAATGTGTTGGTAACCTGAGAAAGCAGTGGCACGTTGTCCTGTGTATGCCAAGTGCCAGCACCTAAAAATGGCCCGTGGAAGAGCAGTAGGGAGTGTAGGGTTGCTCTCCTCTTCCAGCAGCAGTTCTTACACTGAAAAGTTTAACTCAGAGTGATGAATTAACAACTTGGATTGAGAGTGATGAATTAACAGCTTGAGTCATGAGCTCCCAGGATGACACATGAGCTGCCTTGCACTCCCTGCTTTGGCAGTCCCGCTGTTTGTGCTGCCCGCTCCTGTGGGAGGAGGGCATTTATGGGGATGTGTAACTACAGATGTTGCCTTGGAATAGATCTGAGTGTATTTTGTGTGAGTGCACTGTTAAACCTCTCCCCAGGTGTATGATGATGGCAGATTCATCTACCTGGTCACGGAGCTGATGAAGGGGGGGGAGCTGCTGGACCGGATCCTGAGGCAGAAATTCTTCTCGGAGCGGGAGGCCAGCGCTGTGCTCTTCACCATCGCCAAGACCGTGGACTACCTGCACTGCCAGGGAGTGAGTGAGCCCTTCCACCCCACACCCCTGTCACAGCTCTGAAATTACCAGTCCCTTTCCCTGGGTGCTGGGCTTGGCTTGTTTTCATGCTACAAGGTTTTATGTTTTATCACAAAAGTGAAAAATAGAAACAATTTATCCTGTTTCTACACCTAATGAAACAGCAGATTTTTCTCCTGTTCTCCTTGTTGCCAAATGGGGATGTTGGTTCCAGTTGCATTATGAGCCAGGAGGTTTTTATTATATTACTTGAACTGGAATTTTTGGGTCCTTTAAAGTTATGTAATTGTTTAAAACTCCCAGAAGTATATTCATCTAGAGAATAGCTTTCATAAATTGTAAATTACAAACAAATGTACCTGCTCCTCCTAAATGATGGCTTTTCAAATGTCTTTGTTTAAAGGTGGTGCACCGAGACCTTAAACCCAGTAATATTTTATATACTGATGATTCAAACAATGCTGATTCCATCAGGATTTGTGATTTTGGATTTGCAAAACAACTTCGAGGAGAAAATGGACTACTTCTAACTCCCTGCTACACTGCGAACTTTGTGGCACCAGAGGTATTTCAAGCTGCTCTGTGTTTTCTTTATGCTGTTTTTGGTGCATCCAATGCTTAAACTTTTCAGCAATGCTGGGAAAGAAACCTCAACAATTCTGCTACTTTTCTTTAAATATAATCACACATGCTTTTTAAACACTGGTGCATGTGTTTATTATAAACCTGCTTTAAAAACAGCAGAGTCCACCCTCAAAAATAAGATGTGAGCCTGTTGAAAATTTTAGGAGATGATGTTCTGGGAACAAGAAATATTGTTGGTACTTACTGCAACCTGTATATTAGAAAATCAATAATCAAGTCTCTGACATGATCCAGGGGTGGTCTTACCCTTCCTTAGGCCGTGGTGTTGGTTTGGTGGGGTTTTTTTAATATATGGCAAGTCTTTAACACTCTTTGTTTCATAGGTTCTCATGAGACAGGGATATGATGCTGCTTGTGACATATGGAGCTTGGGAGTTCTCCTTTACACAATGTTGGCAGGGTGAGAATATTTCTGAGCTGTTTTGTTTACCTAAAATCCCAGAATGTTGCCTGAATCCCTGCTTGCATAGAAATGGCGAGGTGTTGCCTCATGGAATGACACAGACACTCAGGTGGGACAGGCAGCTCTGAGTCACAGCCAAATAAACCAGGCTTATCTCACAAGTAGGTTCAAGGCTTCTCTTCCCATAGTGCAGGACTTGGGGCTGCCAAAGACTTCCCCCAGTTTCCAGGAGGGAATTGAGCCTGTGAAAAGACGTGGTGGGTTTCTTTTTACCCTCCAGCCTCTCATCCTCCCACCCCATCCCCTTTACTCACCTTGTGTCTCCTGCCCCAGGCTGCATTCCTGGCCCTGTAGAACACTCTGGGTTGTGATCTCTTGGGGTTTAGGAAACATCCACACTTGATGAAGCTCTAGGAAGCATCTAGTGGCCAAATGAGAGATGTTTGCTCAATTCAGCTCTAACAGCAAAAGAGCAGGTTTTCAGCCTTATGGCTAAATCCTGTATATTGGAAATTATTCTCTTGATAGATCTGTACTTTTTGTGTAATATTAGAAATATTAATAGTATTTAATAGTGTGTGTATATATTCTATGATGTGTGTCTGCTGGCAGTGGGATATTGACTCAGATTCACGAGATTTTACCAGTTTCTTGCACTTTTTATCTATAACAAGGTGTTTTTGTTTTGTTTTTTTTTCTTTCAACAGCTATACTCCATTTGCCAATGGTCCCAATGATACTCCTGAGGAGATCCTAGTACGGATAGGCAGTGGAAAATTCTCTCTAAGTGGAGGCAACTGGGACACTGTTTCAGATGCAGCAAAGGTGTAAATGTGTTTTGGTTTTATATTTTTGTAGAATTCCAATGAAATCTGAGCTTTATCAAGTAGAGTGCTCTGTATGTGTAGTTTGTTATTATCTGCAGACTTTATTGAAGGGAAGGATATCTGCACCAACCTTTTTATTTAAAGACTCCATCTGTAATCAATATGAATTCCCTGGGATGGTGTTGACCTGCTCTGTGGGTATCTTAATCACCAGTGTTACCTTTTAAAAAGATCAGCATCAATATTAAATATTAATATTTAAATATTTTTCCTGATCCTTTGGAACTGCACTATTTGTTCATTTCAGGAGTGATTCAGAATGCTTGTTGGCTGCTGCTGTCTTAGCACAAGGAATTCACTTCTATGTATTTAAGAATGCTTCACATTTTGTACCTAAAACAAAGGGAACATTCTGTCAGCTTGCTCGTATTTTGGTTTTATTTCAAACTGTTGCTGTCTCTGTTCTGTGCCCTTCCCACCCACCTCTCCTTTGGACCAATGTTGTAATTAATTAGTAGCTTATTGCTAATGCTTCTAACAGGCAGAAACAAGTGTCCATTGCTGTTGGCTTTATTCTTTATGTGGCTTCTTGAAGGAAAAATTCGTTGCTGGTGTCTCTCTGTCTCTGAATTCAGTTGTAAGGAGTCAGCAGAGCCCAAAATGCAGAATGAACAAGTAGAGAGAGATGTGCAAATAATAGCTTTCCTCCATAAAATCTGCCTGCTACATTTTAATGGGATTTCTAGTCTTTTAAAGATTATATTCATAATAAACACGAAAGGCACAACAGTGAGTTCCTTTGCAATCAAGGCTGGCTCTGTTGCACTGCTGCAATAGTACCACACATTGTTCTCAGCCTTCTGCAGTGTCAGGGCACAGAATGATCCCGTTTGTCTGCTGATCTCTGTGTGTTTGCATTGTGTTAATCCCTCCACATCGGGTGCTTCTCTCACTGCTGCCATCCCTGATGCTCTAAAGGCTACCTAAGATGATTTGGAGTGAGCAATCCGTGTGTTTCCCTTCCCTGCAGGACTTGTTGTCACACATGCTGCACGTGGATCCCCACCAGCGCTACACGGCCGAGCAGGTGCTGAAGCATTCCTGGATTGCCTGTAGGGACCAGCTGCCTCATTATCAGCTCAACAGGCAAGATGCCCCACATCTAGTAAAGGTAAACCCACCTGGGGTGCTGCTTCAGCTGGGGGCTGTGCAAGGAGTTGTTGGTTTAGAGCTACAGACAGAACTCTCATTTTTTCTATTTGTTTTCTGTAGTACTGACATATTTAAGCTACACAGTGAGACAAACTCATGGAAAAGTGGAATGGTTTGGGTTGGGAGGGACCTTAAAGCTGGGCCATCCACCCCCTGCCATGGGCAGGACACCTTCCACTATCCCAGGTTGCTCCAAACCCCATCCAACCTGGCCTTGGGCACTTCAGGGATCCAGGGGCAGCCACAGCCTCTCTGGGCACCCTGTGCCAGGGCCTCCCCACCCTCACAGGAAGGAATTCCTTGCCAATATCCCACCTAACCCTGCCCTCTGGCAATGGGATGCCATTCCCCCTTGTCCTGGCACTACATACCCTTGTACAAAGTCCCTCTCCAAATTGTTGGTCAATAATTCTTTTTAATCTCTGTGTAAAGGAAGAGATTCTTCTGGCTGTTTTCTTGAAGGTAGTTCTTGAGTTGTCTCCTAAGTCAGGATCTGAATAGCCAGTGAAGTGCTGTATTTGAGAAATGGGTGCTAATCTGGCTTGAAAGATACAAATTCTGACCTACATTAACACGTGATGCCCACATCTAAGGTATATAAAAAAATACAAAGGAAAGAAAAAGAAATGTCAGACACTCATGCTTAGACATTGGAAGGATTCAACAACAGAATTTTTTTTTTCCTAACAAACTTTATAGAATTCATGTGACCTGGCATAAGTCTTGTTTGGTTTTAATGGGGTTAATTGAGTATTTAATGTTCAATTGCTTTATTCTCTGATTAAAACTTCTATATATATAAATTATTATTATTATGTATTTCCTTTTTCTCTAGGGAGCCATGGCTGCTACATATTCTGCACTGAATCACAAGACATTTCAGCCAGTGCTGGAGCCTGTGGCAGCCTCCAGTTTAGCTCAGCGACGGAGCATGAAAAAGCTCACATCCACAGACTTATAGACCCACTGGGACACCTGAGCAGACACAAGCGAGGGGGAAACCCAACAAGTGGCTCTATTTTGCCTGACCTGTGATCAAAAGGCATCTATGGTTTCCTGCTACACTACTTGAATTCTGTAAAAGTCCTTTTTTTAAAAAGAAAAAAAAAATCCACAGGTTCATACTGTGTTTGTTTTACAGGCCGTATCTGTTAAGTTAATTTAAACATCAGGTACACCATAATGAATTTCTCTACACTGTCCTTTGAGATCTGTTGCAAATATTCTTTCACATTCTGTATAGTTTTGCTGGGTTCAGTTAAAAAAAAAATATGGTTTAGGGGACCGTTGCCAATGACCAAGTTGTACATAAAGTGTCAGTGTGAGTTTTCTTTGCTTCACACCTTTAGACCCTGCTGTGAAGGGCAAATTCTTCATTTTGTAATTGGGCACTTCACTGATTCAACTCAATTCCTTTACCTTGTCCATGACTATTATGCAGAGTTGAGCAAGGTGATGTGCCAGTGTTAATTCATCGCTGTTGATTTGGAAGGTCTGTGTTTGCATGGTGCCAGTAACTGAGGAGTTTCTGTGGAAATACAAACCAAAGGGATGTGCAAGATCCTGCACTTCAATTTGATCACTCGTGACCCAAAAGAAATGCTGCTTATGGCCTCTAACAGGAAAATGAACATTTCTAGCTGTTACCACAAAGTGTGTCCTGCACTGAGCTGGAGAAAGTCAATATGTGCATAAACTGTCAAAATTCAGGCTCTCAGAAACATTGGTGCCACTTCAAGGCAACATCATGCAGCTCAATCCTTTGTTATTTATATTTCCCATCCATTAGCACAACTACTGTGTTATTTTCCTCAGCAGTCTTGCCACTGAATACACCCAGTATTAGGTTTGTTTGGCATGTGAGACGAACTGACACTTTATTATAACCAACTTGGCACTTGGGGTTTGTTTTTTATTTATTTGATTTTTTTTAATAGAACGTTGCTTCTCTCTGACTCTCTCGCTGCATGTACAAATATTACAGAACAGAGCTGCAAAATTCTCTTTGCCTAACTGTAGGGGTAGCTTGGGAAAATAAATAAGCCTTGCTGTGTGCCCAGGTAAGGGAATTCTGACCAAGAAATTTCACGGTGATGGACAAATTCCTGTCAGCATCCTGTGGCCAGCACTCACTCACCCTCTCTGTCTGGTGTTAGGACTTCAGCTGTTCCTAAGTGTTGGGATGGAGAGGAAATTAATTTCAGGGCCAGAATTATCTTGGAGTTTCCTGACTCAAAACCAATGCTAACTGCTGGTAGTTCATTTAGAGATGCACTTAGAAGTGTTTTCAAAAGTTGTAATCATTGAGCTATTGTAGTGACATAGCAGGATGATCTTAAATATTAAATATATTAGTGACATTAGACTGTGAAGTGACCAAAAGTCAAACATAGTTCAGACTCATTTGTCATCACTGAATTTCAGTTGTAAGACCCCAGGGCTGACAGAAATCAGCATTTTGAGACAGGAAAAAAAAAAAACCATCCAGGAGAATTCTGGCCCAAGCACCAGGAGTGGCGGTGATAAGTCAGATCTCACAGGAGGTATTGGCTGGTTTTTGCTTATCCCTGTGAAGGTCTTGGTGGTGTTGGAAGTACTTTTAGATAAGCTGCTTTCTTCTGTTGTGGTGGGGGAAGATGGACATTTTCTGGCCAAATAGTTAGGTATGAATATATGTAGATTTGAGACTTAATGATATAGCAAACATAGATGTGCTCTTTGTATCAAGCAGAACATCCCCCAGATGGAATTCCTTGAGTGTTTGATAGATGCTGGAAGCTTTAGGGGCCGTTTGTGCCTAGTTTTGAGGTGCCTGTTTGAAATGCTTGAAAGCTTATCAAAGAACACAACTGCTTCCTGGAAAGCTCCTTGTTTAGTACAAAATCTGCCCCTTTTGCAGCTGGTTCATCTTCCTTTTCCTTACTGAAGACCTTAGCCAGCAAGAAAGCCTGGAAACCTCTTGTCTACACTCTGTCAGGGTCATTTTTATGTAAATTTAAAGATGACTGCCAGAAGGATTTGAATTCACTAAAAAAAAAAACCAAAGGCAAAAGTGGTGGAAATTAAACCACCTGAGCCAGGTCAAGGTATAATGTGGGTTGAAATGTAGTCCTAAAAGCTGTGTTGGGGCTAAGAGCTAATGCAAGGCCTGGAACACAATGAAAATGTCAAACTGGAATTGTCTTCAGCTTTCCTGTTAGGCAGCAGCTGGTCTTTAATGGCTTTACCCATGAATCATTTAACAGTGGTTCTGTTGGTATTTTCTTTTAGCTTGCTTAGAAGCACCACAGTATAAGCACCTTAAAAGCATTTTGCACAAGAGCAGTTGGAAGCAGCTGAAGGGACTCAAGTTGTTCTTGATGTGCAGCACAAAGGTGGTGAGAGGGAAAAGAACACAAACAAGGTGGATGTTCTGATTTGTTACAGAGTATTTAAAACATCTCCTGTAAAGTTATCCCTGTTTTATATCACTCCTGGCCTTTAGTGCAAGTGGGACTCCAGGGGTAAAAGCAAAGTTTCAGTGACTGCAGCATTACAAAATTGTCTTATCATGGGGAAAATGGATGTGTTAAATCTGACAGGCCAGTGTACCCTGGTATGCCAATTGTAATCCTTGATTTGGGGGAAAAGTTCCCTTGCTCTGACTATTTCAGCATATCAGTCGTGGAAATATTTGGGATATGCAGGAACACGGAAGAGTTCACTTGCAGTTTACTTTTACTGTGTTTAATGATCATCTTTGGGAATTTCTTGCCTGTTTCTCATCCCTTTCTTTCCCAACTTAGGTTTTGATATTTAAAAGTAGCATGATCTACTCATGATCTGTCAGTTAAAGGTTTGAGATGGAAGAGCAGGTAATGGGAATGTGCTCTGGCTGCAGTGAAAGGTTGGTGGAAATGGTTTCATATCATCTGGGCACAGTTCAAGTTTACAAACTGGTTATGTTCTTACTGCCTTACTGAGTTAGAAAAGAAGTCAGATTTTCACAAAGACTCGTAATCACACAGAAATAGACCCTCAGACTAAAGGAATTTCCAGAGAACTAAATCTTAAATGCTAGGATATTCTGGCTGTGACTTCCTGCCAGAAGAAATCCATCACCTGCTCTGGTGTTTGGTGATGACCATTATCAGTAAGTTCCTGCTCTGGTGCACACAGAAAGCAGATTCCCACTGGAGTGGGCTCAGGACCTGTTTTGCAGTTTTTTCACCCCAGGAATATATCAATTGATACCTTCAGTTATCCTTTGGATTAAAAGTGAGGAACTCTGTTGCATTCCTGTTCCATATCCAAAAACTGCAGTGGCACCGTGGTGAGCCTGTGGTGGAGGGGCACAGTGCCCTTCCTGAGAGCTTTGCCTGCCTGGGTCCAGTCGAGCTCCTGATCTGTGGCTTGTGTGGCCTCAGTGTTGTGTGGTTTTGCTGCTTTTTCCCATTGTGCTCAAAATCAGTGAATTCCCCTTGCCCACGCCAGGAGCCTGAGGTGCAGGGGGCTGAGCCTCCAGTTCATTTGAGGCCTCTGTTTGAACGTTCTTGCAGCCAGAGAAGGCATCCAAAACCTCACCCAAGTCAGTCATGTTGAGCTTGAATTCTGTCTTCCATGTTTTAATTCCTTTTCCAAAGCTGATCTTCATCTGTCCAATAGTTAAAATAACCCCTAGCAAACTTCAGCAGTTGGGAGTTCCTTGCAATGTACTTAGAGACTGGTCTGTAGAGCTGAGTTAAATGAGTTACACAAGGTTATAATAGTTCTCCTGGTTTGTGTCAGTGAAACTAGGCTAAAACAGCAATGCAAACACAGGGTTTTATGTATTTCTGTAGCACTTAAGCTTTTCAGTCCTATCCAGAACTAAAAGTTTGCAAATGTTTGTGGGAGGGGAGAGAGGAGCAGGTTTTTCTTTCTCCAAGTTTCCAGAAAGCTTCTGAAGTTGCGATCATAATAGAGTCCTTATGTATCCTATAGGAGCTCTGTAAGGTTAAAAACATAAAATTCTCCTTAAAGTTTGTTCCAAAAGTCTCTTGGGTGTGCACTGAGAGCTGTTGGTAACACCCCTGCACATCATTCATACCACACCAGCCTTCTGCATCAACATCTCTGTCCCTGCTCCAGTTATTTTTTAAATATTTGCTGCCCCAAATTCTATTGTTCCTTGGGAATAGAAGGATGGATACAAATTTGAAAAACCCCACCCTTAATGTATAGCTGAAGCTGATTGAACATTGTAATAATTTGCACAATTAGAAAGTCCCCCACAGAATCATCAGCAACTGGTTTTCTTGAGATTTTTCCTGTGTAATGAGAGCAAACTTTCTCTGAAAGCTTTGAAAGATACTTAATTGATTATATCTCTGAATTATTAACTTCTGGGCAATAGCTTATTACCAATAGTGAGTTTGAATAACCTTGAATCCTCTTGTGGGGTTTTTCACACGAGGACTGAGGATGCTGGAGGTGGATCTGCTTTGCAGGACCAAGTGTTCAGGTTTGGGTGTTTTGCATTAGGCTTTTGAGCAGTGTTTTCTAATTAATTAATTAATTGCATTGTCATAATGTCCCAAGCACTTTGGCATCTTGCACTGATGCTCTGGTTAGAGCTGAAACTCTCCTGGCACGTGGCTGAATCTCCATAAAGGGCATTAATTGAGAACAGT
Source organism: Ifrita kowaldi (assembly GCA_013398055.1). Lineage (NCBI taxonomy): Eukaryota > Metazoa > Chordata > Aves > Passeriformes > Cinclosomatidae > Ifrita > Ifrita kowaldi. The sequence goes on along the minus strand of VZRS01002653.1, from coordinate 33,295 downwards.
GTGCAATGAATTCCATGCTCTCTGAGGTACTTCAAAGATGAAACTCTACACAAGGTCCCCGTTATCAGATATTGTAACTGTCATTTCTTTCTCTTAAGCATATTGTGGATTTTGTATCATACTGTATTTATTTCATTTAATTTTAAAAGAAATGTTTTCTTTAAAGCTCTGTATATATTGACATTAAAGTTTGCATTGTACTACGTTCTCCTCTTCTTGCAAGGCTGGGTCTGGCAGTGCAGTGGTGTTCTTCTTGGCACTGCTCCCTTCAGTTACAACACACCAAAGACAACCTCAAAATTGTATTTACTTTTGTCAAACTCCCTGAATAATCACAAAGGTACAGTTTTAATTAGCTGGCAGTTCCTTGAGTACCAGAATAAAAGGGTTGCAAATTCATAACATTTGGTAATTGACAGAAATCCATCACTGCTGCTTTGGAAGTTCACTTGCTCCTGTTTTTCAAATGGATATAAAAAACAACGAGCAAACATTCCTAAATTAAATGCATGTGAATTATTTCATAAACCTTGCCAAAAATCTCACATACATCAAGAGCTATTTATAAATTTATATTCAGTCAAGTGTTTCATGCCACACTTGCAGTAAAACAGACATTCAGTGGTAGGATTGATGTGTTACCTCACATCTCATCAGGTGGGTTCATCTACCTCTATGTTTTTTAGGTACCTATTAAATTTGACTCCATATATTAAGAGGACATAATTTTCCTGCAAAGATCTGGTCCTTTGAAAATAGACACTTGCATTACAAGTGACAGGAATGACATTAAAAACTGGGTTTGAAATCCTCCTGAGGTATTTGATAACTGCTGCTGCTGTTCAAAATTGTTTATAGATACTTTATTTTTTTGAATGCACAGGAAGGTTTTCCCATGTTTGCCTCAGGTCCATCTCCCGGGTGCTGTTTGCTCACACAAGACACTGCTTTTACCAGCACTGTGGTGGGAGAGAAGAGGGGGACTGAAGCCGTAGAGGAGGCAGCAGGTGAAAGAGTTTCCAAGATGATGATGATATGCTGGATTTTTCTCAAGGTAGGCAGGAAAAAATAATCAAATTGGATAAAAAACATTAAAGTAATTTTTGAAAGTCTCAGATATTGAGATCTGCAGGCTTGGTGAAGGTGTTGCTGGTGGGAGAAGAGACAAGGGATGGATTAAAAGCCAACCTTACTGAATGTTTTGAGAACCAAGAACAGGGGTAAAAGACTCCAGAATGTGCCTGAATTGCATCCTGCTCTCTTTGTTTTCTGGCAAATTTTGGTTCTCAGGAGCTGTTTTCCTCATGATTCATCTCTGAAGCTTTATGACTGTAAGAAGCACCTTCCCACTTCTCTTTTTGTGTTTTTATGGGGTGCAAAATGTTTTAAGGTAAAGATGTTCCCACCTTTGTTTGCCCCAGCAGTAGCAGGAAGAGGGAGCAGGTGTTTGCTGGCCGTTGTGCCAATATATGGGTTTAACTGTATGTGTTTTAACTTTTGTTTAACAAATTCCCTCCAGAACCTCTGGGGAGGTTCCCCAACCTCTCAGAGGCTGGGGCTTCTTGTGGGCCTCTTGAAAGATACAGAAAGCTTTTGGCAGAGGTGAGGTCAGTTCTGCAGTCCTTTAAGGCACTGTTTGGGCAGGGGCTCCCTTGCAGCTCCCTCCCCTTGGGGTTGTTTGCAGTTCCAGCCTTGGAGCAAATCCTTGACTCTCCAGAGCCCTTTTGAGGCCTGCTCTTTGATTTTTGGCATCCATGGTGTTCTACCCCAGAGCAATCCTGTACCAAGCTGTGTTTAAACAAGGGGTGTAATGCCCTACTGCTGGCTGATTGTGTGAATTCCTTTATTCCTGAACAGACACATTTCAGGCTCTTGTGGCCCTCAGCATCCAGGTTTGTATCCTGGTCTCTGTGGGGATGGCTGGGCTGCACAATTACAAAGGGATGGATACCTCTTAAGGGGTTTTATTGCTTCTAAAGGCTTTGTAGGGGGAATTACAGTATCATTTTGATGGGCTTGTGCCTGTCCCATCCCTGGGCAGTGTCCAAGGCCAGGCTGGATGAGGCTGGGAGCAACCTGGGATAGGGGAAGGTGTCCCTGCCCATGGCAGCGGGAGGAAGGAAGTGGGCTTTAAGGTCCCTTCCTATTTTATTGAATCACAATTTTTTTCTACAATAACTGCAGTTGTGGAGTGCTGACACAGGCCCTGTGCACCCCTAACCTGGCACCTGGCTGTGCTGAAAGCCTTGTTTGGAGATCTTGGCAGCTAAACTGCAAGTTAATCACAGGGCAAGGCGTTAGAAACAGGTATTGTGTCATCGTCTGCTTGTTTGGGGCTGAATCCAGTCATTCCAGGGGTGAGAAAGCAGTGAGGAGCAGGGATGAGGAACAGGGCGGGGAAGGGGGATGCGATTCTACATTGCTCTTCTCTGGGGAAACGGGTACCGGGTGGTTACAGGGTCGCAGTGACCCCAAAACCGCTGGGGATGCGGCGGCCGGCTCGGGATGCCGGCGCTGCTGTGCCGGTCCCGGTACTCGCTGGCCCGGCCCGGCCCGGGGGGTGTGCGGGTGCCGTGCCCACATTCCCGGCGCTGGCCGTGCCCGCATTCCCGGCGTTGGCCGTGCCCGCGTTCCCGGTGTTTGCCGTGCCCGCATTCCCGGTGTTTGCCGTGCCCCCATTCCCGGTGTTTGCCGTGCCCCCATTCCCGGTGTTTGCCGTGCCCGCATTCCCGGCGTTGGCCGTGCCCGCTCCGGGCGGGTCCCGCCGAGCCGCGGTTCTCCCGGCGCAGCCGCTGCGCTCCCCGCAGCACCCAGGAGGTGGAGGCAGCGCCCCGCAAGCGGCTCCCGAGCCGGGATTGATCCCGCCTGGAACCCTCCAGGGGTCAGCGCGGCTCAAGGATGCACGGCCGGGAACTGGAGTTCAGTCGCGCTATTGGAATTCGTTCGCGTTTTGTTATTTTATTCATTTCTCCTTCTTGAGAATGTCTTGTTCTCCTGTTCTCTTGCTTTCCTGCCTGTGGGATGTGGTTGTGTGATCCCTTCGTGTCCATATCCCAAAGAATTTACTGGAACAGCTTCATATCTGCTGCTCCATAAGCAGATCCCGCTACTCTTGGCTGAAGGGCAGAGAAGCAGCCCTGGCAGGAGCAACCTCGGAGCATCTCCCTGACCACAGAGGTCATACCTTGGTAAGGATTTCCCAATACTGGGAAAGGAGGAGGAGCAGGAATCATGAAATCATAGATTATCCAGAACTGGGAAGGACCCCATGGATCATTGAGTCCAACTCCTGTTCCTGCACAGACACCCCAGCAATCCCACCCTGTCCCTGGGAGCGGTGTCCAAGCGCTCCTGGAGCTCTGGCAGGGTTTGGGCTGGGAGCATTCCCTGGGAAGCTGTTCCATCCAGCAGGAGGAAGCATGGCAGGGCCAGCACATGGATCCACCTGGATACCTGGTGTGGGAATGTCTGGGCAGTGCTTGGACGTGGAACTTCCCTCTTGCAGTTCTTCCTCTGCTCTTCCTGAGCAGCCGGAATTAGTGCAGCCAAGCACCAAAACTGCTGATTTGGAAAGAGCAGCACGAGGCAAATCGGGAAGTTTCTGATCTAGAGCAAAAACTTTAAAATCCAGATTTTTGAGGTAAATAGAAATATTTTGGATCCGAGTAGAGATCAGGTGTATGTTTTTAGTGATGTTTCAAAGCTGTTAAATGCTAGGGAAGTTGATTTAAACACCCGTATGCTTGTAAACACAACTTTATACATGTTAACTGTTTTCATTAGGAAATTTATTGCAATTTAAAATGCTCCGATACTCCAGGGTTCAGCATCTGGAGTAAACTGTATGATAGAAAAACTCTCATTAAACTCTGATAGTAAGACAACAATTTAGGAATAAAAATTATTTAAGGTCTTGCTTTGCCAGGTTAGAAAATCCCATGATGATCAAGCTGAAGGTGTTCCTGCTCGTGGCAGTGGGTTGGACTCCATGGGTTTTAAAGGTCCCTTCCAACCCAAAAGAAGGGATTTCCTTGTGCTGCTCAGGCTTCTGCTGTGGAGGGGGGAGCAGAAAATTAACCTCAAGTTAATTAGCAGCTGGAGCTGCTAATTCCCCCTGCACCAGCCCAGGAAGAGTGGGCCTGCTCATACCCTGTGCCCCATGGAAAATGATCAAACTCTGAAATAGCTGAAAGAATTAATGTAAATGAGCTGGCAGTGCTTGCCAGGGAGGGAATAAGGGCAGATTTGAGGAAATTAGTAACGTAACTCAAAGTTCCCAGCAAACTCCTGGCAAAGGCAGTGTAAACTTGGTTTCAAATTAATTATTGCAAATAAACATTTGAAATGCTACAGGCCAAATTAATATTTCAGAATTCTTCACTAGTTATTACTGTGCTTAATTTTCTTACTTAAATATAATTTGGGCCTACGGCTGTTAAGAATTTAATTTTTGAGGTACTTTAATGAATTATAAAACATGTTTTAAACAGAAATGAATAGCTAATAAATGCCAAAAGTGATTAGTTTTATGAAACGTGCGAAGGCCTTTGTATTTAATTAAAAAAAAATGCCCTAAATTGTTGGAAAGTGAAGAGAAAGAAAATACAAAGTGGATCAACTGAAGTCTGGAATAATTTACTAAATCACAAATAGTTTTCCCTTTGCTGTGGCCATATGTTCTTCCAGGAGTCTCCAATCCATTTTTTGTGTCCTTTAGACGAGGTGGTGACCAAGACATGCCCTGAAGACACCTTGCTCTGAACCCCAACTCCCTGGATGAGCAGCACTTTACCCTGTTTAAAAATTGATATATCCAAACTTTTCCCAGGATAATACAACATCAAAGGTACAAAGGTTTTTATAAGCCCATGATTTTCTGATTATTTTAATATATTTGGGTTTCTTGAAGTGAAAATGAAATTGTGACGGTGAGGTTTTCATACTTTAGGTGAGCTTTTAATATAAATATTGAATGTGGGGCTTGTGTGATGCGTAAAATTACATGAGGTGGGATTTATGTGCACAGCTCCCTGCACGCTGGGATGGCAATACCTGCCATTAATTTTTTGTGGCTTGAAACTGACCTTGATTTAGGTGCTTTCATCACAAGGGAAGAGACATTTTCTAAAATCAGCCCAGTGGTAATTGTTTAGAGTTGAGAGTGAACTCACCGAAATTCCCCATGAATCAATTGTGTGCTGCCAATGATTTATGCCCCAGCACAAGCCTCCAAACGTCCTTACAAATTATCCAGGGCTAAGAAGGGGATGATTTGCTGCCAGTGATGCTTTGGAGACTGTTCAGCAGAAGTGTTTTCCAGCAGTTCCTGTTGTAAGAAGCTCCTGCTCAGCAGCGAGGTCAATAAAACAGAAATTCTTCCAAATTTTCCTTTTTTTGAGAGTACACCCACGCATGAACAACCCAGCTTCTCTTCAACAAGGAGGAACCTCTGAGCAGGGCTGGGTTTACACCTCACAGCCACTGCTCCTCCTCAGCAGAAGACACAAAACATTGGAGAACCAGCAAGGTGAGATGTGATCGGGGTGTCCCTGCTGCCTGACAAAGGTGGGAGATCGTGAGGAGAGAAACACTATTTGGGATGCAGGGATAAAAGGCCATATGGAGTTCAGTAACTAGAAAGGGAAATTTAGAACAAAACAACAAAACAAATTCTTAAACCCTCAGGGGATAAAGTTATAAAAGCATCATCAGGAAAGAAACACTAGAAAAATCTCTACCTGTGAAATTTTTGCACTTCTTGGCAAGTTTCTTTACCCTGCTGTATTTCTCCCTTATTTTTTAAGCTAGGATTTATAGAAAACTGATCAAGTCCTATTTTTTTTTTCCTCTGGGCTTTGAAATTTCCTAAATTCTCTTTACTTTGAAATAATTTTTCTTCAGAGCCTTTTAAATGCTGGAATCAATTTCTGTTTCTTTTCTTATTAATGAAACCATTCATCCAAGAAAACTTTGGAGAAGAGAGATCTAATTTACAGCCCTACCCCAGTGAAAAGAAATCAGGTGAACAATCAGCTGGACCATCCAAAGGATTATTACTATTGCAACGTAAGCTGTTTAAGAAAATATCTGTGGGGAAATATCTGGAAATGTAATAACTTAATCCTAAATGTCAGGAAAACAAAGCAAATTACTGAATGTAACATAAAGATGGAGAATGGAGCAGAGACAGACCCTCAGCTGCGATGTTTGTTTTGGGCAGGCAGAAAGTTTTTGTTTTGCAGCAATTTAGGGCTGAAGATGGCCAGGATGGCACTCAAGTTGCTGGTTTATTGTGAAAAAGCCCTTTTTTTAGTGTCTGGATGGTGTGGGACTTGCATATGATGGGCTGCAAGGCAAGGGGGTGACTGATCCTAAAGGTGAGGTTGAGTTGTGTTTGCAAGTGCTGAGTTTCTGGCTGAACTAAGGCTGACTCTTAAATGGATAAATTCTCTTCACTTTGAGTATTTCAAATGTCAGAATATCAAGGATCCTGCTCACTCTCTGTCAGTGCAATCCCTTATCTTTTAGAAAGGTTCATGTTTCCATCTGGGCTGTTTTGTAGGGATGTCAGGAATTGTGTAAGCACGTCACAGCTGACCTAAGAGTTGCTTTAATTATTTATTGCCTTTAACCAGCGTTTTCATCCCCCCCTTTAATTAGCTCTGCCAAAAATGGCTTCTCTTTCTGGCTAATCTTGGAGGAGGGACATGAAGCTGAATCCATGAGTTCATTTTAGGGTGGAGGAGGAGCTGGATGCAGCCCCAGAGAGGGTGAGAGCCGGCTATGGTCCAGGCACGCTCAGTTTTTGCCAGTTATGGAGGCAGCCACAGGTTGGAAGGGCAGGACTGTGCCTGGAATTTGGGCAGCTGGGGGAATTTTGGAGTCTCTTCACTGTGGATCAGTGAGGGATGCTGGCAGAGGTGCTTGTTTCAGGATCGTGCGGCACCGCTCAATCCGCACCTTCCCACCCAGGCCGGCGGAGGGAACGGAGCCAGCGGGATGAAGGAAGGCTGCCTGTGGTAGGGATGTCAGGAAAACCTGCTCCCTGCCCACTGCCAGCCTGTGCAGAGCAATTATTCATGCTGGAGAGCCAATGCTAGGAGACATGGGCTCGGGCAGAGGGAATGTCTAGGACTGGTAGGACGAGATCATTGTGCTGCAAGTTGAATGAAAGGCGTTTTTTTTTCATAACAAAGATAAGACAGGCAGTGAAAGACACTTTTTTCCACGAAGGAAGAAGGCGTTATCCTGCTTAAATGATTTAGACAGACTTTATTTTCTTGGAAAGCCATGAGTCTCTTCATGGATCATTGTCTCCAAGCTGAGCTGCTCAGTGAGACCTTTCGTCTACGGAAAAGAGACCCAAAGGGAGTGAAGGGAGCCCGTGACCTTCCACCACTGCAAGTCAGGAGCCATAGAAATGTTTGTCAGCTTTGAAAAGAAATGGTTGCACTCGAGATCCTTTCCTTGGAAAAATCCCTCAATCTGGAGCCACAATGAGGTGCGATTTTAGCACAGATCTGCCAGGACACATGGGTTCCTCTTTCCTTTCAAATAAAATATGGAAGTCAGCTGGGGTGTCTGAGCTGTTGGGATAGTACAAGGAAAACACTCAATCCTCTCATTTTTAATTCAGGCGAGGTGAGCTCTGTGTGTAATTGGTTTTCTGGAAGCAAAACAAATATGCTTTTAATTCTGGGAGCAAAACAAATCCTCCATAGGAGAGCTTGGCTTGGGGGCCTCTCCTCTGGGCAGCAGTACTTCCCTGCAGAGAGAAATGCCCAGGTCCCAGCTCAACCAAAACATGTGGCCACCAGCCCCAAAGGCACTTCTGCACTAATGGAGATGAAATCTGAGCTGATCTGCACCATCACTTGCCCTGGGTGAGATGAAACTCTGGGGTAAATGCAAATGTGAGTATTTCTTAGTTTACTTCAGAGAGTTTGTGATCCCACACTGGTCAAAACCAAATTCTGCCTCTTTGAGCTGGGAATTATCCTTTTCTGCTTCTCTCCCCTTCCTTCCCTGTTCTTGACACATATAAAAATTGATTGAACTGTGGACTCACATTGTGTGGAGTTTGAATTTCCAGTAAACAAAATTCCTGCTTGTCACTTGCAACACTCAATAATTCCTGGCTTGTCATTAAAAAAAAAAAAAAAAAAAAAAAAAAAAAGTTTTTGTTTTCTTTTTAAAAAAATTTTTATAAAGCAGGGCAGCATCTCAAACCCACGACTGTGGTGACCCTGCCCATGGCAGGGAGTTGGAACTTGACAATGTTTTAGGTCCCTTCCAACCCTTCCCGATGGTTTTAAAATGACAAGATTAACCTGCAAAGTTCATTTCTCCATATCACAGCAGTACAGATAACAGATAAGCTGAGAAGATGGATGATTCAATGCCAGCCTTTAGGTTTCTGCCCATTAATTTGCTGTTTATTGATGGGGTTGAAGCAGAGGGGCGTTGGCTGGGGTCGTTCTCGCCCTGGGGCGGTGCTGAACCCCCGCAGGGCTCTGGGGCTCACTGGATTTCTGTGAGAGGCTACATCCAGGGAAAACCTTAAATGGTTGCCCATGGGATGCCTGAGAAATGCCTTTTTTATGAAAATCTGTATGAAAATGGAGGGCATGCACTGCCCTGTAGAGGAGGTTCTTTTCTGTGGGGGATAAAGGGATTTTTTTTGTCTTCGGAAACGGTTATGCCTGGTTTGAAATTGCCTTGTTTGGTAAGAACATCTTTTACTCATGTGACTGATCCATGCTGTGAATTCCTCCTAAATCATCACTTTGATATTAATAAATTGGCAAATAATGACCTAAAACCTGTGCGGTGATTCTTGACCTCAGTGTGAGGCAAAATTTGGAGCTACTTCCCTATACTTTGAAATCAGGCTGTGATGTGACCAGAGTAGGGGTTCCCCTCAGGGCAATCAGAGCAGGATGGGTATTACAAGGCAAAGGAAAATAAGTTGACTCTAAACTTTGTCACATTCAGCATTTTTGTGTAAGAAGGCTCAGAATTTTGCAGAGAAAGCAGCCACAGGCTTTCGATGCAAACCATAAAATAATGATGTTCTTTTCACTGCTGGGTGTTATTTAAATAATATTTACCTACTTAAGATATTAGAATTAATCACTGCTGTTTAGAAAATTTTCCATAATACCTTTGGTTTTTTCCCACTTTGCAAAGAGTTTTGTGTTTGGCTGAGGAGGCTCCTCCATCCAAGCAGCAATTTCCTTCCTTCCTTGTCTCTTGTTTATGAGGAAAACATAAAATCCCTTTCTGCACTTAAACTCATTCTGGTGACGCTCTAAATTCTATGCTTAAGGATGCATTTAATTAAAGATTGACTATGGCATAAAGTGGAGGTTAATTAAATACCAATCAATTCCTGTATAAAATACATACAAAGGGCTTTGGCTCAGGCAGTAAAAGGATCTCCAGGAGGAGATTCCCCTCTTGCTCACAGTGCAGCTGGAGAGTTGCTTCCCACACTCTTTTCCTTACTGTATTTGCCATTCAGGATAGTGAAGTCCTGCAGAAAAGCTGTTTTTATGGAAACAGAGCCATGGTCTGACCCACTCCTGCTGTTCAGAAGAGATTTCACAGGGACTTTTCCATCACCACTTCGTTATGGCGATGTTGGTGTAATTAGACAAAACCCTCATTGATGAAAGAATAACTTTATTTTTGTTCTCCCAAAAATTTTTGAGAAGGTCCTTTACAGGGGCATCAAATGAATCCAGAGTATCCAAAATTAGTAAAACACAGTGACTTTTCATGGAAAAAGTTGTTAAGCTGTAAGTGCCTTATTGCAGGGTATTGTGTGTGCTGAAATTTAGGTGAGCTCTGAGGAGGAGAGAAGTTTTGGAGGGTCTGGAAGAGGAGTCCAACAAAGCAGAAGCCTCATGTGCTTTTTAGTTTTTTTCCCCTCTTCTATGTTCCCACGAGTGAACATTTTGGGAGTCAGTGGGACATTTCAGAGAGAAATCCGGAGTTTGTGCTCCTGTACTGGTGGCCTTTAAGGTGAGTCAAATGGATGGACAGACCTGAAATAAGGAGCTTAAAAGTTTACAGTGGATCAAGAGCAGAGTTCAGTCTCTCTTCTAACTAGACCTGGTTCTTCAGAAGACCCTAAAAGAATGACTTTAACATGCTCACTGTCCCCCATGCCCTGCAGGAACATTAAATGCCTCAGGAGTATTAAACAGTGAAAAGCAAAGTTATCCTGCTTCAGAATAGGGCTTTCTTTTAAATAATTTTAAAATCCTTGATTTTAAAGTTGTTCAGAACTTTTTTGATGGACATTCTCATGTTTAAACTACCAAAACTAAACATAACAGCTGTAGTCAGGAGCAAAATAATATAATTTTGAAACATTTTCATTTTTAAATACTCAGTTCCATTAAAAACATTATTGTTCTTTTCTCATAAATCCCCTGGAATCTAAGCTTTTCTCACTGGATCTTTTAGAGATTTCCACCTCCTTCAGAAATCTGCTTTACATGGCTGCAGTGATGTCCTTCCAAGGAGCTCAAGGCACTTGGTCAGCATGACAGGGCCTCTTAAAAGTATTTTTCCAGCCCTGCAGAAGAAGAAAAGTGAACTCAAAGCCTGTGAAGGAGCAGCCTGGGATCCAGCAGCCCCTGCCATGCGAGGTACGGGTTGCAGAAATGAAGCTGGAAGTTAATTGTTCTTGCTGCTGAAGGGCCCAGGTTAGTTGCTGTCATTACGCTAATTTTTGCACCGTCTCAGTGACCTTCATATCATATTAACAGTTTTATATTATGTTAGCAAATTGCTCTGCCAGAGCTGCAAGTCTGATTGCATTCTGAAGGTCATTAATATGATATGAAAATATTATTGTATTCTCTCCTTTCATATTTTATTAGTGATATGGAAAGCAATAAAGGAGCTGATTTTTGCTGGGAGGTTCCCCAGGGAAAGATGCTCTACAGCAGTGGTGTCCCACATTGGCTCCTAATCCAATCTCAACGGGAAGTTCCATTTCCTCATCATTAATTATTTAGCTGTATTTAACTGCTGTAAATTCTCAGATTAATTTTTTTAACTGTTGAGTTTGATGACCTCCAAAGACATTGGTATTAACCAGCGCAATATGAAATACAGTTGCTTCATGCAAATGGAACCCACTCTTCCACGAGGATTTGTGTGAAGGCATAATAATGGCAAATTTAATTTTTCTGCTACAAGACCAAAGGCTTATTTTATTGCTACCTTTGGTGCGATTCAGAATTGCAGCATGGAGGAGGAAGGTGGTGGCAGCTGAGACATTCCTGCAGGGTAAGCCTGGCACTGGAGCTGTCCCCAGGACATTGCCAGTGGTCACCAGGCCAGGGAAAGCTGCTGTAACCCCCAGAGCTCAGCTTGTGCCCCAAAACTTCACTTATCAAACAATGCAGAGTGGAAAAGTCCTGACACGTGCGAGCAATGGGTAAAACTGGTCAGGCACCAACCAGAGCCAAGGCTGAAGGCAGGAACTTTTGGGCAGGTTTTGGCTGTTATTTAAGACCTCTGGACTTGCAGAAAAGAGGGTTAGAAACTTTAAAGAGACTTTAATAGAAAAGAAAGGTCATTGCTTGCAGAGACAAATGATTTTTGAGGTAACAGTGCTATTTTAGAGTGATTTTAGCCAGAAGGGTGACTTTGGTAAGCAGAACGTTGAGTGCTTTAATGCTTTAACAACCTTTAACTCACCCTTAAAATGGTATCTAACGGGAGTTTATCAAATGTTACCCACAACAATATTGAATTATGATATCACAGCACCCAAATGTTGGGGTTTAACAAGATTTTGCCGAGCAGAATGTTTTAATGTTTGAACCTCTGCCTTTTCCCTGCCACAGTGTGAGGCTGCTCCACATTCATCGGCCTCAGCCACGCAATGGCTCCGACAAGGAGCGCCTCAGATCCCGGGAAAACGCTTCCAGAGTGGGTTTGTCATCGGGTTATTGGTGGTCAGGGCTGGCAGGAAAGTTAGTCTGGAGGTTCCCACCGCCTGGGAAACATCCCAGAGGATTGTTCCACCTGCAGCACAGAAAGGAAGGATGCTGTCATTCCATGGGCAGCGGCGCCGAGGGCAGGGTGAGAGCGGTGTGCAGTGCTCGGGAGGGGCTGCAGATGGCGATGCTCCACCGAGGGCCGGGGCGCTGCTCCCGCGGCGCTGCCAGCCCAGACACGGCACCTGAACACGGCATCGATCCTGTGCCCGGCACCGATCCTGCACCCCAAAGCTGCCCTGTACCCCAACACCGACCCTGCACCAACAGCACCGGTCCTGCACCCCAAAACTGCCCTGTACCCCAACCCCAATCCTCACCCACAGCACCGATCCTGCACCCACAACACCCATCCTGCACCCCAAAACTGCCCTGTACCCCAAC
>VZRS01002653.1:0-20877 GCA_013398055.1 Ifrita kowaldi | reverse complement strand
GCACCCACCCTGCCCCCCAAAACTGCCCTGTACCCCAACACAGACCCTGCACCCACAGCACCGATCCTGCACCCCAAAACTGCCCTGTACCCCAACATCGACCCTGCACCCACAGCACCGATCCCACACCCACAGCACCCATCCTGAACTCCAAAACTGCCCTGTACCCCAGCACCTATCCCGCACCCAGCCCTGCTGAACACCTCAGCACCAATCCTGAGTCCCTTCTCCACGCTGTACCCCCCTGCACCCCAACACGCTGGACCCCGACACAGCCCCTGCACCCCGCCCTGCCCCGGCTGCTGCTCACACAGGGTTCTGCTCCTCGTGGCTCACCCAGGGGCACGGGGGTGGCTGTGGCCGATCTCATCCATCCCTGCCCTCTGGCAGTGGGAAGCCATTCCCTGTGTCCTGCCCCTCCATCCCTTGTCCCCAGTCCCTCTCCAGCTCTCCTTGAGCCCCTTTAGGTTCTGGAAGGGGCTCTGAGGTCTCCCTGGAGCCTTCTCTTCTCCAGGTGAACACCCCCAGCTCTCCCAGCCTGGCTCCAGAGCAGAGGGGCTCCAGCCCTCGGAGCAGCTCCGTGGTCTCTGCTGGACTCCCTCCAGCAGCTCCACGTCCTTTACCTTGGGATCCCCAGGGCTGGAGGCAGCTCTGCAGCCGGGGTCTCACCCGAGCAGGGCAGAATCCCCTCCCTGGCCTGCTGCCCCTGCTGGGGATGAGCCCAGGCCGTGGTTGGCACTCGTGTACCTCCATGCCCACGGATTGTCACTGCCAGTGCCCTCCATGCCCACGGATTGTCACTGCCAGTGCCACCGTGCTGCTGCTGCTTCTCTTCAGGCCCTGTCCTCACCTGTGCAGGGCAGGAGCTGCTCCAGAGCCACCACCAGGGCGTCAGCAGGTCACGTCCCCACAGGGCGTGTCCATGGCACCGTCTGGCCTTAAATATGGGGCTGTAAAACTCCAGGAGAGCTGAGGACAAAGCAGGCAAAGCCACGCAGAGCCCCAGTAGGGATTTTATTGACAACAATAAAGTTCTTTGGTGTCTCTTACAGGAGAGAGGAGCATGTCAAGTGTGATGCTGCTTAACGTTGTCTGAGACAACAGTGTGAGAGTACTGAAGGTAAGACCCTGTGGACTGAGCCGTATTTCATCACAAATAGAGCCCTTTAACCAACAAACTTGTTCTGGGAAAGTTTCCAACTCCGACAATCTCTGGCGTTGTGGGGTGGTGGGATCTCTCATGCTAGGAGCATCAAAGGAGTCTCTGGAGATGCTTTAACAGAGGACAGGAGCCTGGGAGGGAGACTTCAAAATCCTGGCAAGGGTACAAATAAAATACACTTTGGTCTTAAATTAATGTAAAATTTTATGAAACTGTCTCTCGGAGATTATTCCCAATGTGGAGTTAAAAAACAAACAAGCAAACAAAAAAGCAACAGCAACAAAGAAATGCCTGGCTGGTGTCCACAAAGAACAAGTGCTGTGGTTTCTAACCTCTGCACGACATTGTCCTCCAGGAACTGCCTCTTCGGGAAGATTCCACATTGCCAGGCTTTATCTGCACCCTCTGCTTTAAAAAAAAAGGAGACATCCCAGGTCTTTGAAAAAAAGAGAGTTTGTCCTTTGACCTAAACACTGATTCATGCAAAGGCTTTCCCTGGCAAGTCCTGCACGTGCCCTGCCAGGGCTGTGTCCACTCTCTGGACATCGTGGGACTCCATCGACTCCAGGCTCATCCTGAATAGCCAAGCTCCCCATCCAGGGCCTCCCTGTGGCTGGAGAGCTGGGATAGGATGTGTCCATCCTGGGAAGCAAACAAGAAACACAAAGCAAGAGGAGAAAAAAAAGAAAAACAAAACAGAAAAAAATGTAAGCAAATAGAGCTCGAGAAGAGAAGGAATTAAAAGAAAAGATAATAATAATAATATTAATGACAAATTTTAATTAATAGGTGGCTAATTAATTTTCTAAGCACCATAAAATTGCCATAGCAGCCTAATTGCTTTGCAAGTCTTGCCACCAGGCAGGGAGGAGAGGAAGAGTTCTAATCCCCTGGATTTCGACGTGGGAGGTGGTGAGGAAGGAGACACGCCGGGGTCTGCAGGGGCAGTGCCACCACACAGGGACCTGGCCCGTTCCCCACGAGGTGCCACTGTCACCTGAGCAGCTGCCACCCAGAGGAGCAGGGCTGGGGCAGCTCCGTGGCTCTGGGATCGGGTGGGGTGGCAGCTCTGACCCCGACAGGGACACAGGGACCACACCAGGGACACAGGGACCACAAGTGGCTTGTGAATGAAATTCCAGTTTGCCATGGTTCTGGAAGAAGCATGAAGATGCCACGGGATTACTGCCGCTGCTTTCATCCTCTCTTTCAAACCCTCTTACCCTTTTGAAAATATTTTTTGACTTTATGCCAGCACAGATTATTGGGTTTGTGCTTCTGTAACAACAACGTACTTACAGGAATTACTTACAGGAACTCACTTAGAGGAACTGGGGCTGTGGAGATACCAGTCTCCAAAGCCACAGGAGCTCTTCTTGATGCCCTTCAGAAGAGTCCACAATACGTCCATCTCCTGGGATTTGTATCTCTGGGCTGCCTGGTGCAGGTGTGCACAGCCCAGCCACCTCCTGTCCAGGGCACTGTTCTGGGGACACCATGGCCACGTTTGAAGCAGTCATTCACTGAGATGTTTTTTTTTCCTGGGCTGTTTTTGCCACCAGCTCTGTGATGAGAAATTTGGATTTATCTGCACGGGTCCCTCTCATGTGCTGGGTGTGTTTTTAGGAATGAGTCCTTTCTTTCCCTAAAGGTGGTGATCAATGAAACCACATCATCGTTTGCCATAACCTTGTTACTAAATGAGATTTCATCTCATCCCACAATTTCTGAAGAAAAAAGCAATGTCTGGCTGGGGGCTCTGGGTCTTGTGGGGTACAGCACAAATTCTATTATTTCACACAATTTGTGCTGCTGACTCTTCTGTCTTTGCACATTTATCTTCCTTCCATTCCTAACAAACTTTTTTTTTCAGCACTTCTTTGTCATAAGGATGATGAGGATTAACTAAATGCATGTAAACATAACCATAAAAAGGGGGGAAATTACACTGCATGAGCAAACCTGATACTCTTCCCAGTTCATTAGAATTTAATGAAGAAATACTCAGTGCCCAACAGGGGAATCCTAATTCATTATGTCTTTTGAATTCTCATTAAGCATATGCATGGTGACTACTGGAAAGCTGCACCCTTTCAGCTCTGTTGTCCATTACCCTGACTAATAAATAGCCATTATACTTAAATACTGATGAGGAGACTCGAGGAAGTTTTATTCCTGTAATTAATTTTCCCTGGTTAACTCCTGATGATTTCCCAGTGCTGCTGGTGGTGGCTGAATCAAAATCCTTGCACAGGTGAGGTCAGAGAGAAGCTGCTCCAAAAGTGGTTTGAAGATGGAGAAGAGGATGGACCACACCAAAATCTCCCCACACCTCACAGGGCCACATTCTCCCCACCTCGAGGATGTTGCTTTAGGTTTGAGTGGCTCTGCTGCGTTTTTACAGGGGAAAAGCTTTTTATCCATTTAAATCCCTGGAAATGTCCAAGGCCAGGTTGGATGGGGCTTGGAGCAACCTGGGACAGTGGAAAGTGTCCTTGCCCATGGAAGGTGGTGGCACTGGATGAGCTTTAAGGTCCTTCCAAACCAAACCAACGTGGGATTTTAAATGGTGTTAACTGGTTTGGGCCCAGTACATGAATGACAATGGATGTTGGCTAAAGTTTTCCCAGAGCTAATGCTTTGCACAGTTTTCTACACTCTTGGTGAAAGCTTTCAAAGGAAGGCTGTGTCAGAGAACATGGAATTACTAAATCCTTCCAAATTCTTACGTAGCTTAAGGCAATGTTTAAAAACTGTTTAGAGGCTTGGAGCTATATTTTACTCCATAAGTGGCAAAAGAGTTGTTCATTCCTGTATCTCTTCCCAGTTATTAATACTTGTTGTCTTTTACCTTTGTTCCTAAAGCTGGCTGATAGCTCTGGAACAAGGAATCTCTGGGGTGCTGGAGCCAAGACATGACTGGTTTTATCACAGCTGCTTTCCAGGGGACTTTCTTCCACTGTTCCCTGCAGCTCAGCTTTGGGAGTGTGTGAGGAATGTATAGGAGGCTCTTGTCTGTCAGGTGCTCTGAGGGCTGCCAGCCCCCAAAAATCCCCAGCTCGTTATGTCTTGAAGATGTAAATGCCAGAAATGGTTCACTGGCGTAGGACAGGACCGGGGCCCAGGGGTGGGGCAAAGGTTTCTCTGGGTGAGAACTGGGATCCGTGTTGACTGAGGTGGTCCAGGGCCTGAAAGGCAGCTGATAAACTTGAAATCGGAGTCAGAGTGGTGATAAACGACTCATCTGGGAGCTTCAACTCCTGGATGCCCTGAAAGGTGGGATGAGGCATTCCTGGTGCTCCCGGCCCCTGGAGGAGCGAGAGGAGAGGAGAGGAGAGGAGAGGAGCACTCGTGTTGTTGTTTACAGAGCTCGGGCTGCCTGTTTGCCATGGGGTGGTGCTTGGCGTTGGATCACAGCGGGTCCTGAAAGGAGCACAGCAGGAGAGACAAACGCGGCTGCTGCAGGGGAGGGCTCCGAGCGCTCGGATGCGGCTTCGGCACCGGCGTGGGAGCTCGGGGTCCTCCGGGGACAGGAGTGTGGGCAGGAGGGGACAGGAGGATCCCGGCTTCCCCTGAGACTGCTACAGCTCCTCCCCTGTTCATCCATGGAATTATACCTTGTATTAGACCTCAGAGCCCTCCCAGTGCCTAAAGGGGCTCCAGGAGAGTTGGGGAGGGACTTTGGACAAGGGATGGAGGGACAGGACCCAGGGAATGGCTTCCCACTGCCAGAGGGCAGGGATAGGTGGGATATTGGGAAGGAATTTTGGGTTGTCCTTTGCAGGATAACTTTAAGTCATTCCATGTTTTCACAGTGGTGATAGTTCTGTCAAACGAAGGATTCTTCAGTGCATGTAAAAATCATCAGTGTCTCCAACCTGAAAACAATGGGATTAATTAGGAAGTTGATCCAAAGCAGACTGGAGTTAATGGGTGTGCTTTGACCGACCTCAGTGGCTTTCCCAAAGCTTCCCAGCAACCTGCAGAGATTCAGGTGAGTTCCCTGGTGCTGATGGAGCTCGTGCCCACGCATTCCTCTTATTGCCCAGATGTTCTTCATGGGAAGGGTGTCCAGCCCTGGCACAGCTGCCCAGGGTAGGGGAGGAGTCCCCATCCCTGGAGGGATTCAAAAGCCCTGTGGATGTGGCCCTTGGGGACATGGTCAGTGGTGGCCTGGGCAGTGCTGAGTTAATGATTTGACTGGATGATCTCAGAGGGCTTTTCCAACCTAAACAATACCGTGATTCCGTATTGTCCCGGGCTGAGTTCCCCTTACCACTCTAAATGATATCCACTTTCCCAAAGCATGTGAATTCTCAGATTTTTATTGCTTTATATGAGATTTTATTTTGCTTATAAACGTGCAAGTGAACACAGTAAATCTGTATATAAAAATAAACTATATTCGTTGGTGTCTTCTAACCTATGGACTGTTCTTGACATGCCTGAGGAGCCCAGGCTCCCTCTCACTCTCCCAGGCTTTAGGAATCAGTCATTATTTGTGTCACTGCATTGACAAATCACCACTATAATGAGGTTTTATGCTTTTAAAACAAAATAACTTTTATTAATTCCTTGATTTAATAATTGAAGCCTTGACTTTTCAAGGAGGGGCAGGCGTTTGTTGTGATTAATAGGACACATTCCCTGCGTATCACAGAACTTTACTAAATCTTAGTAATGGCGTGGGGGTCAGTGTCACTGTTATTATAGAAATGATAATTATATCTTTGGGAAGCTGTCAGAAAAGTATCTTTTCTAGGAGTCAGAGAAGTGTAAACAGACTGTACAGGCAGGCACTACCCTTTCCATCAATAGGTAAACAATCTTTGTTAAGCTCATCTTGATAGTCTTATTTTGTTGCCACATTTTAATTACTCATCCTGTCTGTTTATATTCCGCTGCGTTTTGCTGAAGCTACAAGCTTTAAAAATCATTGGTATTTAGGAAAATCCAAAGCTGGGGTGATGCATGCTCAGGTGCTAATTTATTTACATCAATTAATTTCAGGCCCCTGATGTAAACCAATTAGTATTCAACACTTAATGGAGTCATTATCTGTCAGATTAGCTTTTAGAAATGCTTGTCACTGCTACAGGACCAGGCAGCAGAACTTTGCTAATAAAACTAGCAGAATTAATGGAGTGAACAGCATAGATAATGACTTAATGTGGAACATACAGTATAGAAAAGAGACTGAACAACTGTCTTGAAGAAATTAAGATATCATTGAGCCGGCTACTTTATTCCAAAACTGAGCTCAGATGGGCTCTTTGGAAACATCAGAGGTGTCTCGCTAAGCCTTTGCAAAGTTTATTTCATAATAAATAACTTCTGCCCTTTGTGCCCTCGCATACTCCAGCCCAGCTTGGTGTGGCACACAAAGAGATGCTTCCTGTTGTACCTCCCTGCTGTGTCACTCGAGGCTGCTCCTTCCCGAGGACTGGGAATTTCTGGGAGCATCCAGGTCACGGAGCTGCGCCTGTGGGCATCACCTGCAACTTCCCAGGTGAGACCTCCCATGGGGGATGCACTGATCACCTGCAGGGCTGTGGGTGCTGCAAAATGAGTTATATTTGGACAGCACCATTTGCCCATTGTTTTGTTCTTCCAGGTTAAATTTCCTTTTTTTTTTGCTTTGCAGTTTCTCATGTGCACTTGGCAGACAGTCTGGTCATTCTGGTGCCTCGGGGACAGATGGCACCTGTGCTAAAGTCATCCCTGCATGGAGGGAAATTACAGAGCTTAATTCCTACTTAAGCTTTGCAAAAAAATTGCAAATATATCTTAAAATATTATAATGATGTGTTTGCATAGCAATTCCTGTGGTTTGTGCTCCACTGAGAACTGTGGCACCAACCTGCAATGAGTCTGACAGTGCTGATCTCACTGCAGGGACAGTTCTGCACCTTCACCCTCTCTTGTGCCTTGATTCAGGGATTAGGGGCTGTTTGGGGACCATGGGGTCATCAATATGTTCACAATGGCATGAGGAATTCCTCTCCATAATTATATCTGTGCCTGCATTTGAAGAAAAGTCACTGAAAGGGACTAAGCCACGGTGATGATGTTCATGTTCAGGTGCTTTTGCCTTGTCACAGCACCAAAACCTGAACTCTGCCACGAAATAAGACAGAATAAAGCTCTTTCTGTGTTATTTACCATTCTTAGTACAAATTGTGATGCCCTGCAGCTCTGTGCTGCTCACTTGAGCTCTCGTTCTTGCTGGGTAACCAGAGCAGTTCTTACAGTTTTAGGTTATGCACCTCTTAGGTAACACTGTGGGAGAGTTGTCTTCAACCTCAGGGACAACTTGACACATTTTTAGAGTCTTCCTTCTTTAAATGACTGCATGAACACCTTTTATATCTCCCCTATCCTTGTAGAGACGTTCAGCTTTGATGGCCACCTATGCCTGGTTTATATTGGGTTTGCATTGATTGTGGTTGTTCTCCTTGATCGCTTTCCACCTCTCCAGAGGGACTCAGTTTATGGCACAAAATCAACATTCACGTTTGATTTTCAGCATGGCAAGTGGCTGCTGAGAGTGACTGAGTGTGAAATAGGTGCCTGTGCACCTCTCTCCAGGAAAACCATCTTGTTTGAGCTCCACTGCCAAAGAAACTTCTCACCTTGCCCAGCCCCTAAGGCTTCTTCCCAGGAGAATCCCAGCGGAGCAGGGAGACCAAATGGGACCCTCAGGGTGTACAGGAGGTGATGTAGCACTGCCCTAACTTCCAATATTGGAAAAAGCACTTGATGACAGACAGACATGAGGTGTCCTGTCCCTATCATCCATCCCTATCCTGTTCCATCCCCCATGGAACCACAAACATCTGCTGTCCTAACACCCCGTGACAGAGGTTTTAGAAATATCAGTGACAGAGAGTATTTGCAGATCTATTTTTCAGTAATCACAGCAGAAAATCCTCGCCTGTGTGATTTTCTCCCCCAGCTGTTTGTCTGTGGGATCCCTGGGGTGGGAGAACTTGGACCATGAGAAAGGAGGCATTTGGAAGCAGCCTCAGGAAGGTACAACTGGTGACAGAGGGACGTGTTCCGTGTCTGGGTAAGCTGGGCAGCACTTTGGAGGGGTGGAGGGCCAACAGCCAGAGCATCTCTGTCATCTTTGTGAGCAAGAGAAGCTGATTTTATGAACTTCTTGCTCAGCTGAACTTCATTTCAATATCTGTAAAGAAATTTCAACCTGGATTAACCTCCACTGCACTCCGATTTCATTGTGAACATTTTTTACAGCTGTTCAGAGTTTTCTGCTGTTGCAAAGAACAATTAATTTGGCTAACAATAATTCCTGCCTTCAAAGACTATATCCATATGGCTATCAAGGCAGTTTGTAATTCCATAATTGAAATCATAGATGACTGCTGCAGCATCCTCAAAGGGCCTGGGGGTTTTTTTAAAAGTTTTTTGTTTTCCTACTACCTACCCTTTCTCGTCAGCCTAAATATTTGCTGGTCTTACCTCAAACCTGGTGCCATGACCCCGCTGTGTCCTTTGTAGGGGCACAGTACGAGGTGTCACGATTCAGATGCTGCTTTGTGGTCCTACCTGCTGGAGATGGCCCTCTGAAAGGAGAGGAAATTGCTGTTGGAGAACATCACTCCCCCCACCACAGCTGGCGCTGGCTGGTGCAGATACATGTTTACATTTTGCTTAGAAAATGTAAACACTAATTAAGCATTAATGTTAATGGGGCCTGGGCCCCCGGCTCAGCTGCTGGCGCTGCCCTGGCTGCTGTCCATCTCACCCCACTCACTATCTGTGTTTCCTGGCAGAAAATAAGGAAAATCATTTACTCCTTTCCAAAGAGGGAGGGAAGGGACACCGGGGAGGGTCATGTAAGGACAAAATATTGTGTTACTGGGAATAAACCCAAATCCTATCAGCCTGAGAGAAAGGCAGGAGTGGGTTGTTATCCCAGGTTCCACTGTGGATGTGATCACTCAGTACCCTCTAGATTTCCTGTTCTCACTTCCTGCATCCAGACTCAGGCAGTTTGCTGGGAAAAGCCTCTCCAATCTGCCATAACACAGGGATGGGATGGATCAGCAGCGAGTGCAGGGGAGGTGGAGCAGCATCCAGTCCTGCCATGGTGCACACAACCCACCTTTCAGTTTTAATTCTCTGTAAAAAAGACTGTCCTGTTCCTGTTCCCTCTTTATGCACCACTGTGGGATGAGCTGGTCACCGAGATGCCTCCACCCCTGCCTGGTCCTGCCGTGGCTGTGGCCGTGGCCCTTCCAGGTCTTTGATGGCAGATTTTCCATTTTCCCTCTGCTCGGCCCCGGCGAGAGCCAACGGCGGCGCTTCTAATTAGGGAGGGTAATTTCTCCCGAACGGGTCCTCTGCCTTTGTGAGCCCGTGGGTTTGCCAAGAGAATAAAAGCGCCCTGATTGTCCCCTCCTTTCAGCCCTTCCCCTGATGAGGAGTGTTGCTACACCTAATAAATTAAAGGACACAAAGTTAATGAATTTTTCATTTGAACTCACAGCTAGGTATGGATTAGCGAGGCTGACGTTGCTGAAGAGCTCAGAATTAGGAAGGGTCCTACAGGGACATTTTCCTCTTTGCTAAAATCTTTTCATTCACCTTTTCAAGCATTATCTTGCTCGAGAGAAAGAGTTCTTTTCACGCCGTATAGCCCGTGGGGTCTGCTTTTTTTTCCACATAAATGTGATCATTCATTTTGTTTGTCTAATGGATAAAAATAAAGGGCAGTGTGAGTGACATTCAGACAGCCTTTCTCCTCAAAGAGAAGGGATTCATAGGATCCTGAGCAGCACTCCGGAGCACACTGAGCATTCATAGTCCCAATTCCTTTAAATTCCAGTTGACACCAGCGGAAGGTTGGTTTTCCTTCCACTTGAGCAGGGCTGGGAGCTGCAGGCAGCTTGGCCTTGTAAATAAAACTACACCCACTTTACTTAAAAATTAGTTGTAAGTTAATGTCAAAGGATCTGTGTGATTCAGAATTGTTTTCTGAACATAAATTTCAAAGGGTTGCAGCTGCTTTTAGTGTGCAAACTGATTTCTGCTTCCTGGAGCCAAACCTGCACACGCTCCATTCGGAGAGAAAATGTTGTTTGTTATCCCTGTATTCCCTGCCCAAATGTAACCTTTTCCTAAGAACTTCAATTTGCCTTCAGTTGCCTTTTGACACGCTGAAAGACTCATTAAAAGAGTGTATTGGGTTTTTGGTTAAAACCAGAAGCTCTTAGAGTGCACAAGAGGCTGGGGAGGGAGGTGGGACTGGGGTCGCTTCCCTCATGGAATCCTCACTCTGGACCAAGGTGAAACCCCACTCCCAGTGAGCTCTGGCTTTCCCAGCCTCCAAATACATGGCTGAATTAACTTAAAAATAATTTCTAATTAGAACAGAACCAAGTGGGATCTCCTGTGATGCTTCAAGATAGGATGGGGGAGGAGGGACAGAAATCACTACAAAAATTAAAAAAAAAAAAAAGGGGAAAAACCCCACAATAAATCCCACCAGGCTCTTGCAAAAGCCCTGGTGTCTGTGACACGTAGATCCATGGGGAAAGGGGGAAACTGGAGCTGCTGGGCAGCAGGATGGACAGGATGAGGGTGCTCCCTGCAGCCACTGGTTCGGGGAACTTTTCCCAGCAATCTGTTTCTGCCTCTGGGCTTTCACCACCCTTCACTACTAAAGGTGGCAGTGGGTGTTTCCCATTGGAAGTGTTTGCCCAAATCCTCCTGTTGGGATCCCACCATCTCAGTTTCACTGTTCAAACTGGAAATGACATTTTTATTCAATTTCTGCCCTAAACCTTTAAGGATTTTTGCTGAATGCTTTTGTAATAACTGTATGTTGCACCTATAAAAGCATTTCAGCAGCAGATAATTTTATGCAAAAAAGGTGCAAAGGCCTGTGGGAAGAACCTCTTGCCCATTTCAAGCAGAAACACCCCATGCAGGAGAGATTTCCCCACTTCATAAATAATTTGGGATCAAAGATCCTGCACTGGGTTAGGCAAGGGTGAGCGTAAATCTGGCTTTAACTGAGATTCATGTTTCTATTAAAAAGTAATTGCAAAGAACAAATCCTGATTGTCTTAATAACTGATATTTATGTCCCTCAAGCAGCAGAACGGATCCATCATTTTATACACAGCTCTAAAAAAAGGATTGGCACTGCTTGTATCCCTTTTTCCATTGCTGTTCCTATCCCTGTGCCCTCTATTCCCTTGTGTTGTATCGCCCAGAGCCCATACAAGTTACCTAGAATTCCCTTTCCTGACCTAGAAACCACCATCACCTTCCAATTCAGGTAAGGAAGAGCTGCAAAATGATCCCAAGTAGGGAAAATTTCATTTCTGGTCTTAGTGACAAGTTTCAAAAACCCCAGCACGAGTGGTGATGAACAACTCCCGTGCCTGTGGACCTGCCTGTGTTTGCACCATCTGCCAGTGGGAGTATTTTGAAAACTTTCGGGGGTGGAGGAAGGTTGTTCTGGAGGGAAATATTCCTCCAAGGATTTATTTTGTGCAAATCTCGCTGTCAAACACTCCAGAAACTGATGCCCTTGTTAGTGGTGTTGTAATCAAGGCCTCTCCTGCTTTGATGGCAAAAGGAGAAGGTTCCCCAGCAGCTGCCAAGGGGGCACCTTGAAGGTGCAGAGAAAAGTGGCAGAAATTAATCAAAATTATTAGTGAAAACTAATTATAAATGATGTCTCAGGGATTCAGGTTTTTTGCTTATAGAATAGATTTAGCATTTCCTTCTGTCTTCTTTTTTTCCTCCATATGAGAAGAAAGTTATTGCAATCTGTTGATGGGCATCAGCACGGGCTGGGAGCGATATTCCAATGACTGCTTCTCCAGTTAAAATATTTCCAAGTGCTGCTTTTCCCTCTTTTTCAAGGATGACTACTCTTGCTGAGCATCTCTGTGGGTTGTTTTCTGATTAATTTTTTTTTAAGTGAATGTAACTTCTTGGATCAGAGAGAATTTCAGTGTATACATTTGCTTTGTGGCACTTCCCGATCTGTCCGGGCTGATCTGCAACTCAAACACTAAGAAAATATATTAATGAAAGTACTTTTTAATGGAACCAAAAGAGATTCCAGAGGAAATATTCAGAAACAGCCAATGTTTCTGCATCATAAATGTGCTGTGTTTCTTCCTATTTCCTCCATTCATTACTACACTTGCAAACAATTCATCGTTGATAATTAATATTAATTCCATCTGCTTAATTGACAGAATTACCAGGGGGTGACGAGATCGGCTTCCCAGTATTAAATAATTTTTACCAATTTGTAGTGCTCAGCTTGCTGCTCTGCTGATTTCCCAGTTGCTCCCTGTCTCCTGCATCTCCAGGCAGACACAGGGGGAATCAGGGAGGTTCGGAATCCACGGCTCGGCAGCCGGAGCGGGGGAACGATGCCTTCTCCGGGAGAGCACCGAGCCTGTGCCTGATTATCCAGCCATGGGATCCTCCTGCTGCGGCTGGAACACCAGAGATTTCCACAATACATTGCTTGGGTACATCCCATGATGTTCAGCACTGTTAAAAAATCCACAATTTCTGTCTAATCAGGAGCTTTCCTGCTCAGCTCAACAGCACTGCTGTGCACTCTTCATCACCTTCATCCACACCGGTGTTTGCTGTGGGGACACACTGCATTAATATTTTCATGTTCAAATGCAGCACAAATTACATGGTCAGTCTGAGTTTTTCTGTGCCAGTACTCAGAGAGACCGCCCCAAAAAATTTACAAAAAAAAAAATAATTAATGTCTGTTCTAGAATGCAGACCAGACATTTAGCACGTGGAACGGAGTGAAACAATTCCTACTCAAGGAATTAATTTTTTTCAATTTATTGAATTTGTAAAGGCTCTTTTATTTTCTGTAATACAAGAATAGTTACTCCTAAAAGGACATCATTCAGTGATGATTTTACTGCACAGGTGATTCTGGAGTGCAAAGACCTGCATTAGCACCACAGATGTCCGGGAACTGCAGCAGCTCAATAACAGCCCTAAAAATTTACTGTCTGAACCCAGCACTGCCCTTATACACCAAAGCACCCCCCACATTTCAGCCCACACCTAAATTAATGTTTCTTCCTCATTTTTTATAGTTTTTCTCATTTCTACCTCCCCTAGGTTGTGCTGTGCCAAAGCACACCCAGCTGGGTACAGGGGAGGCTGAAACCCTCCCATCTCCTGGTTGACCCTTTTTGGCTCTCCTGTTCCCATCCCTCTCATTGCCCTTTCCTCCTCCCTCGGTTTTGCAGAGCAGGAGGAACTTCCCTTGCCCAGGAGGAGAAGGGGAACCCATCACTGCAGGGCTGGGATGTCACACAAGGAGCTGCCCTGGGGACACCTGGCCCTCTCTGGGAATTTCAGAGTATTTCAACACGGAAGGTAAATGATGGACAAAGTCCAAGCAAGGGCATTGAATTCCTGTTTAAAAGGCTGTGAAACCTCCTGGAACTTTCTTTTTTCATTTTCTTTTCTTTGTTTTTTTTTTTTTTTTTAAGTTTTTGGTTTCCATAAAGCACTTGGGATGTAAAGTTTGGGATAACTAATTTAACCATGCACCTGTTCTCACCTACCAACCCAGTTCTTCCTGTCCTCTTCTCCTGTGTCCAGGTATCTCAGTCCCTGCTGGGTACCAAATATTAGTTAACGTTAAGTCATGTATTACTATTTATGTGACACTGATCCTGGCTTGGTACCTACACTAGGTTCTTAGTTCTTTGCAACTGATAACATTTTATGTACATATATTTATTTTTAATACTCTATTACAAAACAAATAAAAAAAGGATGTTAGCGATATAGCAGAAAATGAAATAAATATCCATGACATCATTATTTTTCATTTCTTGGCTTTACTTTTCATATACTTGTAATAACTGCCATTTTAATGACCTGTTATTTTCATTACGAGCTATCAGATCAGATATGATTTTGAAAAAACAGTGTAATTTTCCAGAGTAATTTGTTTGGGGTAATAGTAGGCAATAATACACTTAATGATTTTGCATATTTTATTTTCACAGCTCGTCTTAAACAGGAGTTCCCTCAAGCTCAGTCTTTGAGTAGCTCACAGGAGCCCAGGGCTGCTGCTGGTTTGGGAGGTTTTGTCTCCAGACCGATATTTTTCATCCTCTAGAGTTGACAGAAACTTTCTTTTCTTGCCAAGAAAATTCAGTGCAAATCCAGCGATTTGTGGTGACAACCAGAAGTTTTACAGTGCTGGGATGAGACCTTTGGGGCTGTTTGGGTGTTTGTAAATTGTCCCTGTCCACGGGCACTCATTAACGTACCACGGGCATCTCAGGACACTCAGTGAAACTAAGATGTGATATATTTAGAGCAAATTAAAATAAAAAGGTAGGCCCAGTGTTTGACTGGGCTGTAAAGCCCACTGTGAGATGTGAGAGCCAAGCAAGGAGCTCGTGGTGGCTGAGCAGCCTCGTGGAGCAGGAGAGGTGTCCCAGCAGCACAGCTCTGTGCTGGCAGCCTCCAAAATGGTTCATTTTTTGCATTTCAGCTTAAAATTCTGAGGGCTGATGATGGACATGTCTAATCTCTGTTTGGGCTTCCCAATTTCTGCAGCTGGTCAGTGTTGGGGAGGGGAGATGGCTGGTGCCTTCGCTTGGGTGATGTGCTGCGATGTCATTCTGGGCACAGTTCAGGCTCGTGATGTCACCTCTTCCTTTCTGGAGGTTTCCCAGCAGTGAGTGAATATTGTGCTGGTTTTGTGCCCTCATTGCCAGCACTGCCCTCAGAGCAGCCCCTCAAACCAGCCTGATGCTCTGCCATTTTCCCTTCTCATTCCAGTGTTTGTTATGGGAATGAGGTATCTTAATTTTAATGCCTGGTGTGGCCTGGGAAGGACCATAAACATTTAATAGACCCATAAACACTGACTTTAACCTTTCCACTGTGCTGCAGCTGGACTGGCCCTGCTGCCTGGTGTCCCCCAGGCCACCACTGTGGACATGAGGGATCAAACAGCACCAATCCCAAAAAGGTCAGAGCAGCCCAGTTTATTATCCTCTCCCTTGGAATATATGAGGCGTTACAATTCCCACAGCGTGTTTTCCTGGCTTAGGTTGGGGCAAGAGGAAGAAATGGCATGGAATAAATCCCTGGGGAAGACAGTCGTGGTGAGGGGGATGGAAACAGGCATCCACTGAACTCATCCCTTTTAGCTGTCCTGTGCCCACAAGAACCAGCAGCAGCTCAGGATGAGTGGTGGTTGTGTTTTTCTGTAGGAAATTAGGAAAAAAATCTCAAGTCTTTTCTGCTAAAATAATTGTTTGGTATTCTTTCAATTGACATGCTTTATATTGGACAAACCAGCAAAGTATTTTATAGTCAAGGATGAAGAATGTTACAGAGCAGGAAATGTTCACAGTGAGTTTGACACTTGGAGATCACCTGAAACTGGTGTGCAGCACAGGAAATGGGCATGAAGCAGGGCAGAGTTTAGTTCTTAACCTGGATTTAGGATGGAGGTTCTGTAACAAGGCACAGTTTAGTTTTTAACCTGGATTTAGGATGGAGGTTCTGTAACAAGGCACAGTTTAGTTTTTAACCTGGATTTAGGATGGAGGTTCTGTAACAAGGCACAGTTTAGTTTTTAACCTGGGTTTAGGATGGAGGTCCTGAAAGGGGTGCCCTCTTTCACCAGACTGGGCTGGAATTGCTCCAGCCCTGTTTCTGTCTGAGGAGTGGCATTCAGAGAGATTCCACAGGGCTTGTTCCCTGCAAGGAACAGTCCTGCACAGAGGGCTGAGAGCCAGCATGGATGTGAGATGTGCAGGTTGTTGTGCCCTGAGTACCCAGCCCTCTGGAGTCAGAGATCCCTGGGAGGGGAGCCCAGGGCCTTTCCCAGTGTCTGTTGTGCTCATCTGCCTCCCATCCTGGGATGGCTGGGAAGGGGCCACGATTTTCCCAGCTCCAGCTGAGACAGCTCCAAGTCATGCTTAACCACAAAGGTTCTCCACCACAGAGAGCTGTAAACTCGAAAAAAAAAAAAATCAGTTTGTCATTTTCTCGTGCACCATCCTGAAAAATCTTTGAACTTGGGCCTTGTACTTGAAAGCTAATCCTGTTATAAATATCTTACTATGCAACTGCGTATTTTTCTGAGCAAACCACTGCCAGCCACATCACCATGTATTCATTTCTGCAGAGATCTTGTTACAAAGGCAGATTTTCTGAGGCTCTACTACAGCTTTACTACACTATGAAGAACATACGAGAGTAAGCCCCACACCATTACATTTTCCATTAAAATCTCCTCATGGTTGAATAACTGGGAGTGTGTTACATCCTCTCTCTGCTGCAGCTGGGAGAAGTTTGGGCTGAGCAGAGCAGGATTTTGTGTTTATAAGGTGCTGTGTTGGGTTTGTGTAGCATCACCTACAGAGATCTGCCCGCTCTATTGAAAAACAGGATTGTACAGAAGGATTGAACCCTGCAAAAGCTTGACATGGACAGAATTCCCACTGCTGAATTGTTTCCTTTGTGAAGAATTTGTATCAAAGATAATAAAGTTTTAAATCAATAGTCTGAACGTATGCAGAGCTATAATCTTTGTAGATTTGGTAATCCCCCGTGACATTTACAGGACAGTTTCTACAAACTCACAATTCCAGAGCTGAATTAGCATTTCTAAGGTGTAGGAGATCCCCTGTGTCTGTGTGATGTGTGTGGAGCAGCAAAGAATCATCAACTCACGTCTGACAGTGTTTGTATTTAAGCGTTAGCAACTCCATTTCAAGATTTAGGGTGGAAAAAAGAGGCTGTGACTTATTTTCCCTGTCTGGGAGTGTTTTCTGGCAGGATTTGGATTTTTTCCCTGTCCCCCCCAGCCATGTGGAGCCTGGGGAAGCCCGGCACAAGGCCAGCCCTGCTTTGCCCCCGTAACTCACAGAATTTGTGCTGCAGAGTCGGACCCCCAGCACCTGCTGGGCGCCTTTCAAGCTGCTTTAACTGGATCACAAGTTCCCAACTGTAGATAGATGTAACAGAGACTAATCCCATAATCTGGACAGAAGTACAAGCCCTGGATGGGGAGCAGCTTGTGTTACCTCCAGTTGCCCTCCAGTGATGGCAGGGGAGCTCAGACACTCTCATCTCCCCCAGCCATTTTTTGGTGAGTAAGATCTGTGGGCTGATTTGATTTGATTTGATTTGATTTGATTTGATTTGGTTTTTCCTTCCCAAAGTCTGAAGATGAATATGCAAAACAAAACTTCATGCTTCAGCCAAAAAGGAAAACAACTTGGGTTCAGAAATGGCGCTTCTATGCTGGGTAAATATTATTTGTACTCGAGGCACAGAAATCAAGGACTGGCATCATTTAAAAAAAAATAAAATCCAGCGAGGGAATAATGGAGCAGCATTTTGGGCATCTAAATAACACCAGGGGTGAGGAGTGCTGCTGCACAGCTTTCCACAGTCCCTGTTTGAAATACCCCCATTTTCAAAGCTACTTCAGCAGCCCCCAGCTCCTCGGCGTGGTGCTCTGTGCCAACAGAACATCGATCAGGAGCCGCTGAGCCCGGAGCTGCCGGTCGATGGCTCCGCAAACCCAGAGCTCCCAGAAATGAGATTTACCATTGGCTTTTTAACTTCTTGTTGACAGGCTCTCACCAGTGACAGCTCTTCCTCACTCTCCTCTTTCTCTCCCATCCCAAGATTTAATACTGTTTTACCACTCTAATTAAGGACGTGATTCTACAAATATTTGCAAGCCGCCGAGGCGCTCGCTGGGAATTGGGAGCCACGGATCCACCTACAGATCCCATCTCAGGTGTGTGCAGACCATCCCTACTCATCCCCACCACAGAAAATGGGATTTTTAAATCCTTTTGCTTGTTCTGCTTTCCCAAGTCTTTCAAACTCAACCCCAAACCCACTTGGGGTGAGATTTCCTATACTGCTCTTCAGCATAGAAGTCTGGCTTTCTCTCCACGATGTTAAACCAAAAGTTCTTTACTTTGGCCCTTTCCATCTCTTACAGTGTTAACAAAAATAGATGCTTATTGCTTTAATAAAGGTTTTGATTTGGAAATTATTTACCATTTAGACTACGTACGCTCTAATTGCTTTTGATTCTTTGGAATATCTCTAATGCAAAGCAGCTGAAAGACTGAGGTTTAAAAATGGGCTCTTGCACATTTGAAGTAAATTTTATCCTGCAATCAGTCATAAAGATCTTAACTGCAGCTATCACATATCCTAAATATGTAATTGCTGTGGAGCCTTTCCAGTCTATTGGTTACAGGATGCTGGAAAAAGGGGAAAGTGAGTACAAATGTAGGCCCTGATGTCTGTGGGTTTTTTGGGGGGGATATTGAGCAGGATTGGTCACCTGCCTGAAATATTGCATATTTATTCTTTCTAGGATGGAACCTTGGAATTCAATTGTGCAAGGACTAATTAATAACTCCATTTGCATGGTGAGCTCACTGGACTACAGGGAAGCTGCTCTGGTGAGTAAAGCAATGAATTTTGTCTGGGTTTTGGGATCAGGGCATCCACCCCAGCCCCACGTGCTCCTGGGGGAAGGACTGAGGTTTTAAATGTGCCTCCATCCACACGTGGATCTGCCCTAAAATCAGTGGTGGTTTTGGTACATGGATGCAGTCCAAGAGGACCGGGTTGCTCTTGTCTGTTCTGCTTGAACCTAGGGAATCAAACCTAAAAATACAGAAAGAAAAATTCAAAATACTTGATTTTGAGAGATTTTAAAAACATCTTGGTCAAATGTAGTCTAGGTATGGATTGACTACTCCATATTTTGAATGATCTGTAATGACCAGCATAAAGTGAAATGGCACCTCAGCTTACTTTTAGGAATTTTTTGCTTTCAAGAGAACCCTCTCCCATGTCCTTGCCATCTTTAAAGAGCACAGTTTACAAACATTTAAAAATTAATCCAAAGGAAGCCTCTGCTTCTTTTTTTTTTTTTTAGTATAATATGAAAAGCATGGAAGATTCAGACCCAAAAATTGCTAAAGATGTTTAACACTCACCATTAAAATCACAAAACCAGTGCAATTTATTGTTTTCAGAGAAACGCTTGCTTTCAGCCCTTTCTTTAAAGGACTGTGTGAGATATTTACATACTAAATTAATGTGAATGGCTGCTAAGTACACACCAAAATTCTTCCAGCTGGGAGACAAGGGTGTGCAAAGGCCAGGCCACTTGGGTTCTTGAGGAGAGCGGAGGGAGAAGCTCCCCCAAGCCCAGAGGCTGCTGAGATGGAGCTTGGTGGTGGGCAGCTTATGTAAACCCTGGATGTGCTCGTTCTGGAGCTACTTTTTTATAACAAAGCCCAAATTTGGAGTCTCTCATTCTTATGATTCTACCCCGTGCTTCTCTCCACCCCCTCCTGAGGTCTTTTTTTAAAAAAATCCCTAAATTCAGAAGGTAACTGTGAAGCTGAAGTTTCTCTCCCTGCCCTTGGTTTGGTGGGACTTTGGGATGCTGAGCTCCACCCTGATGGGCTCAGCACCCCGAGGCCTCCCCACGCTCACCATGGATGATGGGCAGCAAAGAAGACAACAGTGATCTGTACTTAACATTAGGTGGCACAAAAGAGTTTCCTTTTGCTCGCAGGAACACTGAAATCGATGGGCAATAACCAGCAGAGATTTTCTTTTCTTTAAACAAAATTCTCCTATTTTCTCCAGCTTTCCAGCAGCCTTTGAAGTGCTTCTGTTTATAAACTTACTTGATTTCGTCTTTCATTGCATCTCTTTTGTCTCAACCTAATTTGTTTTAAAATAAGACATAACCCAGCCCTCGCTGTGGTTGTATTTACAGAGCAGCCAAAGGGCTCTAAAACGGGCTAATTTCAGTGAAACGCCTTCTGTCCCTCCTCCAAACCAAGTCTGCCTTTAAGAGCTTTGCCTCTTAGGCCCCTGCATGCTCAGAGCCACCGTGACCACGCAGGGCTTGTTGTAACCTGGAGCTTTTCCTCCGTGTCCTCAGCCGGGGCTGTTTACAAACCACGGCTGTTTACTCCTGGTTTGGTCCCCACGCCACATTCATCCTGTTCCTGGAGCTGACTGGAAAAACGGGCTTTTGGGGGTTATATTTCCTTCTCCTGCTGCTGTAATCCTTCTGGAGAGAGCTGGAGGTCGTGGTCCCGCTGCGCAGGCAGCCGGGCTTCGCTGCCCAGCGCAGGGGCGGCCACAGGCCCGTTGGCCCCAGGGCCGCGGCGCTGCAGCTCACAGAGATTTACCAATGAAATAAATCAGTTTTATGGCTCAGAAACAATGCATCGCCCAGTGTTCACATCCCAAATCCCTCTTGCTCCCAGGTACAGGAGGGTTGGTGTGCTGGCAGTGCAGTGGGAAGGCGCCTGTCCACTCGCGTGCTGCTGCTGGTTATTGAAGACGAGAGCTCGCTCCCTGCTCGGGTCGCTTCGCAGGATTCCTAAAGGTAATTTTTTCCCCCCTACACTGCTGGCAGAAGGGTTGGGTATTGTTTTCTCCAAGGTTCAGCTTGAGAAATGGGGGAAAGAAAAAAATAAAAGGCCGTTTCGCTGGCGATCCCTTGAAGTTTTTGCTGCTTCCCTGCCTCCCCCAGCACCCACCCGGCTGCCGGGGCCCGAGCTTCCCCGTTTCACCCCGTTAGATGTGATTAAGTGTTATTGTTCCTCCCGCACGCTGCCCTCCCCGCCGGGGGGAGCGGG
>VZRS01002652.1:0-71429 GCA_013398055.1 Ifrita kowaldi | reverse complement strand
CTGACTCTGTCAGTTTAAGCCAGAGTTTTCTGCTTTTTTTTTAATTTCCCTATTAAGTTGTTATTCTGACTTGGTGCCTCCCACTGGTTTGTTTTCAAACTAGTACAACTGGTAAAAGCTGAGGACTGTCATCTTCTCCTACTCTTTCATGTAGGATTGAATGATGCTGCAACAAAGATATCATGAGACATCAAAGGGGCTTTATGTCCCTTGGACAGATGTTGAAAGAATTGGGAACACATTTAATGTTCTCTTCTGTTCTCCCAGAAGGGACTGGGACCCAGGTAGAGTGAGATAAGTGGTTAGGGAGGAGGACTGGCTGAGGCTGGTGCCATGCTCAGGGCTTCAGGTTCTATGACTGGGATATGCCTTTGGGAGAGAGGGCATACTGAAGGCAGAAGGGGTGCACCTGACAAGCCGGCAGGATTTACTGGCAGGGCTTTAAAGTAGATTCAGTGGGGAGAAAAGATGCTCTGTTGGGTGCCAGTAAGGAACTTTAAGTAACAGCACTTTAGGCAACAGCAGGGAAATACTAGTAAATCATCCCAAAAGAATTCGAGAGGGCTCTTCCCAGAAAATGAAGAGGTGGATAGCCCAGCTGAAGTGCCTCTACACCGGTACATGCAGCACAGGTAACAAGCAAGAGGAGTTGGAAACCTCGGTGCAGTTAGAAAACTATAACCTAATTGCTATCACAGAAACATGGTGGGATGAGGTACATGACTGGAGCACTGCAGCTGAGGGCCACCAGCTTTTCAGGAGACAGGCTGGGAAGGAGGGGTGAGGGTGCTGTGCTCAGTGTTAAGGAAGGGTCACGTTGTGAAGAGCTGCCTTCAGGATCACGGAGCTGTGAAGCTGAACAGCCACAGGTCTATGGAATCTGATGAGATGCACTCCAGGGTCCTGGGGGAACTGGCTGATGTCGCCAAGCCACTCTCCATTATATTTGAAAATTCATGGCAGACAGGTGAAGTCCCTGGTGACTGGAAAAAGAGAAACATCACTTCCAGTTTTAAAAAAGGGAGAGAGGAAGCTCTGGGGAACTACAGACCATGGAGCCTCAATTGTGTGCGTGGGAAGATCCTGGAATAGATCCCTGTTGGAGGTGTGCTGAGGCACATAAAAACCAAATTGCACATCAGACAACAGCGTTTGCTCAGAGCCCAGAAATAAAACTGCATGACTTCATCAAAAGAGGGGTGGCCAGCAGGTGAAGGGAGGTGACTCTGCCTCCCAGCTCTGTCGTTGTGAGACCCCACCTGGAGTAGTGCATCTAGCTCTGGGGTCCCTGCCACAAGAAAGACAGGGACCTGTTGGAGCAGTCCAGAGGAGGCCACAAAGACAATCAAAGAGCTCCAGAACTTCTCCTACAAAGACAGACTGAGAGACACAGGCATTGTTCAGCCTGGAGAACAGAAAACTTTGGGGGGACATCATTGCAGCCTTTCAGCACTTAAAGAGGGCTTAATAAAAAGGAGGGCAACGGGCTTTTTATATGGGCAGATAGTGACAGGGCAAGGGGCAGTGATTTTGAACAGAAAGATTTTAGATGTTTAGATTAGACGTTAGGAAGAAATTCTTTACTCAGAAGACAGTGAAGTACTAGAACAGGCTGCCCAGAGAGGTTGTGGATGCCCCATCCCTGAAAAGGCCAGGTTGGATGGGGCCCTAAGCAGCCTGATTTAGTGGGTGGCATCCTGGCCCATGGCAGTAGGGTTGGAACTAAATGATCTTTAAGGTCCCTTTGAACCATAACCATTCCATCATTCTATGATTCTGGGATTCTAAAAAAGTCTTCCTCTAGAAATAACTTACGTATATTGCCACTAAGAGACTTGCACATCAGTCTGAAAAAAGATGGACCAGGATTTTATGAATGCATGGATTTTATGAGTGCTAGGATCCTTAAACTGATACTATTTTTAAGTAATTTTGCTTTCAGAAATACTGCAGAGCTAAATGGTTCAGTTTTAACTACTTGAGTTTAAAGCTAGTGTTAAAAACCCTTACATTTAATGAACAGCTCTTGACTTTTCCAATAATTATTGCTTTAATTATTAGACTGAAGTTCAATAAAAGATAACAATATGATTGTAAATAATTGAAGGTTGACTCATCAGCCTTCTGTACAGTTTTGTATTTTCACATAGAAAAATAAAAAAGAAGGATAAAAACAATTAAACATAAGAACTCAATTTCAAGAGAATGAAGATTATCAGTTTGGATTTAAAATTCTTGGTGATGTTTCAGTTCTACAATGAGCAAGGACAACTGTGTTTGAATGCAGTGGTCTATCTCAAAAGTCTCTGTTCCAATGTCACCTTGTGTTTATCCCCATTTTGCTCCAAATTCACTAACTGCATGCTTAAAAACATGTTTGTATTTGTGAGCCAGGGTATCACCTGCTGTTGTGGATGAACAGAAACCCATTTCTGTTCAGCTGTGAACAGAAATAGGTTTCTAAAATTGGAGCTGAGATCTAGACATGCTGCCAAATGTTCTGTCTCACTGTCTAAGAAACCACACAGACAAGGCTTCTTTTGGAGGCAGTGATAATTTAAAGCTCTGGGCTGATTTCTGTAAGCATGGGAATCTGCCTAAAAGCCATCAGAGTTTTACCAACCTCTTTGAACATATACTTTGGTAACCCTTTTGATGAGACACAATGGATAAATTGATGACTAAGTGAAAGAGTTAATTTGGGAAAGAGTTCCTATTATTGCAACAATCCGTTGTAAAATCTGCTAGTACAATAATCTTTTACAGCACAATTTATACAATTAAGCATAAATACATTCCTGAGGTACAAAAACATTTCATATATTGGTGGGGTTTTTCTGTTGGTTTTTTTTTTTGTTTTTTTTTGGGTTTTTTTTTGTTTTTTTTTTGTGCTTTTACATCAAGGAATAAATCACTGGTATCTTTTTAGCCTATAGCTCTCAGCCTTCGTTTTATCCTTTCTTCTTTTTGGCAGTTGTTAGAATGAGAGAGGGGACAGAGATGACTGTCCACCCTCCCAAATTCTTTCTTGTTCTTGACTTTTGAACTCTGAATACCTGCATGAGTTTTCCAATTAGACGGCCTCATAGAACACCAACCTTACCCACCCTGGCACATTTTGCCCTGCAATAATAGCCACAGCAATGCTCCTGCTAGAGCACACACAACTGGCCTGAGACCACTTCAGAAGGCTTCCTTCCGTACTACTGCCACCCTTATTTGTCCCCTCTGTTCTTGCTTTTGCTGTTTGATCCCATAGGATCCCTTAGGACTGCTACTGAACAAAAAAACCCTTGAGTGTGTGTGAGCCTGCAGGGCTAAGTTCACCAGCAGCATGCACAACATGTGGAAGCAGATGGAATGTTCCAGCATCAGGCATGTGTTGAATTTTTACCCCTTTGTGACAAATTTATAGGGGTTTTAATCACTGATGCACGGGGAGATGCCGCTACTTAAGGTGTATCCACGAAGAGTTGCAATATATAGCTGCTTGGACCTGGGGCTTTAAGCTTGGTTACCAGGCTCTCAGCTTTCTCCACCCCTTGTGTGGTGATTTGGCCAGACCTGTGGAAAGCCCATGGCAGCTCAGTTCTTCGCTGAGCAAGAGAAGCAAAAAATGGTACCACTTGTGGATGCCCCATCCCTGGAAGTGTTCAAGGCCAGGCTGGATGGAGCTCTGAGCAAGCAGGTCTTGTGAAAGATGTCCCTGTCCATAGCATGGGAGTTGTAACTAGGTGGTCTTTGAGGTTCCTGCCAGCCCAGGCTATTCTGTGCTTCTATGCTTCTGTGATTCTGTGATTCTGTGAAAACCCTGACCAGCAATGCTCTTGCTAATGCATCTGTATCTACATTAACAATCCTCTTGCTCAGACATTCTGGGTATATGTAATATAATATAATATAATATAATATAATATAATATAATATAATATAATATAATATAATATAATATATAATATAATATAATATAATAACAACATATAATAATATATATATATTTTATATACCCTGGGTGTATATATACATATATTTTACCCATTCTGAGCTATATATATGTATTAATGCTACAAAGATGAAGAAGTTTGTGGTATATATTCCTTTTACAGCACTTTGACTAGGATTTAAAAAATATATTACCTGTGCTTAGAAAGTGAACTCAAACTGCAAAGTGGCAATTAGTTTTCTTAGGTTACTCTCCCAGCAGGCAATATTTATTCAGATTTTTGAACAGATTTAGATGTTTATGGATGTAGGTAACCCAGAGGATATTGCTTTTATTCAAAAGTGTTTATACTGGAGATATTAAAAAGTTACTTTTGAAAGCAACTTTGCCGATGCACTTGCAATGTGGGCTAATGTGAAAGTCAGCACATGCTCAAAAGCTGTAGTCATGGGTGACTGTGACAAGTTAGAACTCACTTTACTCAGAGGACAAACTCTCTCTTTGTCTCTCTCCCAACCTCCCTCCCCCACACCATTTGTATGGGGTTTTTTATACATTAGTGATCTTTAACTTCTAGCTGGAAGCACCCCACTTCCTCAGGGAGCTTGTTCCTGTGCTTGACTGCACACTCAGTGAAGATTTTTTTTATATGCATCTGATGTGGACTTCCCCTGGTGCAACTTTAGAGCATTACTTCGTGTCCTGTCACCAGACACTGGAACAAAGAGATCAATACCTCCATCTCTTCTCCCCTTCATGAGGATGTTGTAGACAGCAATGAAGTCTCCCCTTAGTCTTCTCTTTTCTAAGCTAACAAACCAAGCACATCCTCAGTCACTGCCCTCTAGTCATTCCACCCTCTTTGCTGCTCTCCTTTGGAAACATTCCAGTATTTTTACACCCTTCTTGTGTTGTGGAGACCCAAACTCACACAGTCCTTATGGTGAGGCCACGCAAGGCTGGAACACATGCTTTCAAACAGCGTTTGTTCTATGCTGTGCTTAGCGTACCACAGGATACAGTTGCCTCTTTCGGCTGCCAGGGCGCATTATTGACTCGCATTGAACTTAGGATCAACTGAAACCCCCAGATTCCTTTCTACAGAGGACTCTCCAGCCTCTTGTCCCCCAGCCTATACATCCCTGGAGAATTACAGTGTTCTCAGTGCATCATCTGGCATTTGTTGTTTTTTAAAGAAGATTTTTCTGTCTGAACTTACATGGCCGAGCAGACTGGTGCAGATAAAACATTCCAGTGGCTGAAGCAAAGCTCTCACAGGAGAGTGATGTGGCCACATACAAATCTTTTATTTTTTTAGGCCAAGTGACCCATCAGTGCTTCACGCACGAGCCAGTTGGGGTCAGCTTTTGACACAGAACCTAAATAAGGCTCAACACTTTGCTCCTGAACCTGTCATTAGGAGTTTACCCACTCTACCTTTCTGCTCTCCCTGTTTTCTCCAGAATGTCCGAATTTCAGAATAATTACTCTGCTCGGGAAGAGAGACAAACATACAAGGTATGCATATTGGGGAAATGTTCCAGAAGAACCCAATTAGACTGGGCTCTGTTAGAGTGAAACAAACATTCTACAGTAGGCTTGGTTGGATTCTCTCACAGGCAAGGCTACAGAAATGTGTTTCTCAATTTAAAGACCTTTCCCAACATAATATATAATGATAATATGCTTTTGCATGCAAGTATAGTGCTGCTACTGAATGGACTGAATGTTTTTGGTGGACTTGTTTTGTATTACAATTATGAAGCATAAAAGAAATAAATCTGTATTCTACGTGCTCATACCTTCCTTCCATTTCTGCCCCTGACATATACTGTAGTCTTAAAAACTCTGGATTAAGCTTTCATCAACTATTTCCAGCGATCTGAACCATGAGATGTCATAGATTATGGTTTCAAAATACAGATTCGAGTAAATATGTTCTGGGGCCTCCTGGTGCTCCTAGCTAGGCTATTCTTTATCCTGCTGCATTGATAAATGCCAGATAAATAAATCCCCTTCTCTCACACAGGAATAATAATGGGATCATTTATAATAGCCTTGTATGTTAGCAAAAGACAGGAACAAGGAAGATGGTTTTCTGCAGAATGACTTGACCTGAAAGTATTATCCTTCAGTCAAACAGGCTAACCAGAAGATCCTGAGCATTTACTTAAACTGGCAGAGAAAAAGTTATGCTTAATGCGTGTTGCACTTTTCACATTGATTCAGCTGACTAGACATGCCTCCTAAATGCTCCCTAACACTGTAGCCCATGACATACCACACTTAACAAGGCTCTAACAGCATTTCCACTGTAACAGAACTAAAACACATGGCTTGTAACATAACTTTGAAACTTACAGCACTTGTGAGTTTGGACATGGTGGCAAGGGTAAGAAACATGTGGTAACCACTCATCATGGCCAAATGAGCAGAAAAGCCCCATCTTGACATGGCTTATTAGGTCTCAAAGCTGTAAATGTAAT
Source organism: Ifrita kowaldi (assembly GCA_013398055.1). NCBI lineage: Eukaryota > Metazoa > Chordata > Aves > Passeriformes > Cinclosomatidae > Ifrita > Ifrita kowaldi. Next base: position 65,000 of record VZRS01002652.1, on the reverse strand, counting down.
TGTGGGGCAAAAATAAATTAATTGTTATTGCTATGTACATTTTTTAACATACGTTTATACCCTGCACTTCTCTCAGTTTTTCCCTCAGGGTTGCTCAAATAAGGTTAGATAATTTGGCAATGTATAAACATCCAACAATAATTCTAGAGATGGGAACAGAATAACAAAAGGTGGGATCAAAAAGGCATAACTAATGCATCAGGTATTCAAATGGATTCAGGGTTGTAACCATTTTACAAAACAACTTGATTAGTGAGAAATGTAGCGCATTTTGTTTTGGCCAGGGTTATTGATTCTGAAATCTGTTATTCTAATTTTAATAATTTCTTGCTTACGGTTTCTTCTAGTTTATAATATTCTTAGTGTTGTAATGTCTGTGATGTTTTACTCACAGAAAGGATGAGTGATCTGGGACCTGATCTTTCCCTAGCTAACTTCATTGGAAAGAAGAAAATTCCAAAACGTGTCCTAACCCTAGCAACATCAGGAGTGTGAGAGTCCAAGTACCTGCTTCCCACTGCCTATAAAAATTCTGTGGTGGGAATGAACATTGCTGTCCAAAAGGATAACATGTAGAGGTATTTAGCACTCATAAAATCCCCCACTTTCATACCCACTTTAATAAGTGGCTGTGATTTACATATGAAATATATCTGTAATAAATTTCCACATAGGGCTTTTTTCCCCCCAGAAGCATGCAAAACTTTTTAGTTCCACACTGCGTGCTCCTATTCTGATCCTCCACCTGGCTGTGGTCTTTTTTATGTGGGAACATTAAACTAATTTTACTTGGAATGTACAATGGTTTCTCAAGATGATGCACCTGATACTAAAAAGCAGTTCACAAGACTTCTTAGGAAGATAGATTGCTCCCCAGAGGCTCCTTCTGCTTTGTATTACAGGTCATAGTCTTGCTTTTAGCCCCAGCTCATCTTTGACAGCCTTCTGCTTCACATTTGGCATCCCTGTGACATCTACAAAATGACTTGGGGGTCAAGAAGTCAACTGGCTTCCTCATATGCTTCTGCCATTACTAGTGGCTGTGTTCAGACCGTGAGGGAGGGGAGCTGAGGGCTGTGGGGATGTGTGTGTGTGGAAGAGGGAGAAGGAGAGACTGTGAGGGAGAGTGAGACGTGATGATGACATGGAAAGATTGGTTTGAAATTTTCTTTCTCCTCAGGTTTGTGATGATTTCCACCCAGACACAGCCCTCCTTTGTTTGAGAACAGTTGAGCATTGCTGAGGGTTTCTTATTAGACCATACAATGCTTGTAACTTGATGATTTTTGCCACACTTGAAACGTTTGTTTCTTGGCACCGGTAGATGGAAGGCCTGTTCAGATACATAATGTTATTGTGCGTCACTGCAAGGCCAGTTGCTGGGGTGCAGCTACAGGAGTGCATTAAGATGTTTTGTTTGCTAGTCACCAAGGACCTTTATGTACAGGACCTGGAAATGGGATGTCTGAAATGCGAGCCAGGAGAAAGCTTGGCAAGAAACATTTCATTTAATGAAAAGGATTTAAAGAAATAGGAAGATATTATGTTTGCTATTAAAATACAGGTAAAATACTGCTTTGCAGTGTGCTGCGTGTAAGTTGTAACTCCAACTGTATCCAGAATGTTTAGGAGGCAAACTGAATCTAAATCTCCAGCTTATGCCGTGGTGAGTATCTCAGATTAAAGTAAATCCACATTATCCTGCTTGTCGTAGCTGGGATGTTTTGGGTTATGAATGCAGCCATACAAAAAGGGTTTGAAGGAGATTTAAAACAAATTGATGAATAGAACACTCAAAAAGCCATGTTATCAGATACAATCTGATTAGAAATTTATACACCGCTGACATGCAGAAAACAGCATCTACTGTCTGGCATGGCAGAGACAACAAGTGCTGAGGTTCTTTCAGGTGCTGCAAATCAAACGTCACGTAGAGTTAATAGTCATTTAAGTTAGCGTCGGCTCCTGACAAATTCACGTCACAAATGTATGCCCTAACACTTCAAGTTATTTTTATGTCTGTAGATAAAAAGTTAGTAGAAGTCCTGTTGCTTAGCCTATGCCCTCAATGGGTGATTGCTGTGAGTATAAGGAAACACAGGCATTCTACCATAATTTAGTAAGCATTGGCATTCTGCTGCAGAGCTTAAAAGAAAAGCAAAGTATTTTCTTATCTCATGTGATAGAAATAAATGCTGTGAGCAAATGTGTTTATGGAGAAATTTATTTTGGGCTATTTTTTTTTTTCCTTCAGGCAGGCAAGAATGAATTAAATCACATGCACAACAGAAATTCAACAAAGCTTGTATTACCCTTCAGTGTCTCTGTTGAGCCAGTGTCAGATCTTTAATCAAAACAGGTTAAATCGTACTGTATGTAGTAAACATTGGTATAAAGGTGTGATTTCTGCATGTAAGAACTTTCAGACTTCTGCGGACTCTATGATTGAGTGTTTGGGAGGTTTTTCCATAGTTCTGAACACTTGCAAAATATTTGTACAAGCCCTGCCTTGCCTATATCAGACTCAAATTCAATACAGGCATGCAAATAAAAAATACAGCAGTCATCTAAAGACGGGAAAGGTGATTGGGAAGTCAGCATAGATTTACCAAGGGGACAATCATGCTTAATTAAACAGTTTTCCTTCTAGGATAAATTGACTGGATTTATGGGTGAAAAAAGAGCATTGGATGTAATTTTGCTTGCTCACTTCGATAAAGCTTACAGTAATGCCTTTCACAATGTTCGTACGTCCAAACTGGGACATTGCATCCTAAGTGGGAGGACATGTGAAAACTGGTTGGATACCTGAGGTTTAAGGTTCATGCTCAAGGGGTTGTGCTCTGTCTAGAGGTGGGTAATAAGTAGGATACTGCAGGGTGTCTCCTGGGATGAGTCATTGCTGTTCAACATTGCCACCAGTGGTAATAAGGAGAGGATAAAGCCCGCTTGTCAAGTTTGCAGTGGATAGATAGCATACCCTGAGTGTTTGTGTGAGGAAAGTTGGGAGGAAGGGCCTGATAGAACCTCATGAAATTCAGCATGGGTAGAGACTCAGCTGTACTCTTGGAAGACAGAGATCTTCAGGGATGCAGTCTGAGGCTGGCAGGGCCAGGGAGCACCTCCAGGGTGTGGTGTTGCGTTCTGGCAGGCAGTGAGCTGAGCAGGGTCAGCTGCGTCCCTGAGCAACAATGAGGGCAGCAGCACTTACTGTGGTGAGCAGGACACATCCCTGAGAGCCAGGGAAGAACAGGGACTGTCCCTTCTGCTTAGCACATATCAGACCTTACCTGGCCACTGCATTTCATTTTGCGCCTCCATCAGAGGGAGCATGGTCAGCTGGGAAGAGGTGTGGTTTCAGGGATATACAAGAGCATAACCAGAATTAATGAAAAGGAATAAAGAAGATGTGGTTGAGCTGTTTGCGGTGGTGGGAGGGTGACAGGCAGCAGCACAGGCTGAAGCACGAGGATCTCAGCCTGGAGATAGGGAGAAGCCTTTGGCCCACAAGGAGAGACCAGCAGTGTAGCTGGAGTTGAGGAAGTTCCAGCTGTCTCAAGCCTTGAAGTTTCAACTGCTAGCTTGTGAAGCTCTGAGGAGCCCAAAACTGACTCTGCTCTGGATAGCTGTTAGATCTACCACCATGTTCAAAGACATCACCTTGAAGAGTTGTCTTTCCCAGAAGTTCAATAGATCATCCTTACAGAGGAGGAGAATGAGGGGGTGTCAGCCTCCTATACTGGAACAAGGAGCGATTGTTTACTGCTTTGCTGCAGGCACTGAAATATCAAAGCCCTTATGATTTCTTAAGAGGTCCTTGACATTTTTTGGATTATGTCCTGTAGTTCAAACTGAGGGATATTTTCAGCAGGTATTTGAGCAAGTATGTCCCAATGCTTCGTCTCATGAAATGACCTGTAATCAAGAGAAAGTTGAAGACCTGGTGTGACATTTCTCCCATCACACAGACTTATGCTACTGTTCTTCATGAACCCAACAGGGGCACAAGAACCAAAGAAAAAGGGACAGGGATAGGGATCTGGTACCTTCCTCTGCATACCATAGCAATGGTGAGCTGTAATCCAGATTTTGGATGCCATCAAGGACAAATGATCTTCAGTGCTGCTTTGAGAATATTTGGCACTGGAAAATAGGAAGACCATGAATGGCCTGAGTTGTGAATTATTCTTCCTAGTAAAGTAGTAATCTGTTCATTAATGTTTATGCCACAATAGTACAGATTCTCTTGTTAGCTGACTTCATGACATTACTTATGATCGGGGAAGAAGAATATTTGAATTAAACTTGAGGCCATCACGAAAGTAAAACATGATGTGGGCCAAAAGCACTTACTTGGCCAGAACTGTTACTGGTGAGCTAGCAAAGGATGGAGGCGCTGAAGTAGGCATTTCCGGAGAGTGACCGTCCACTTACAATACAAAACCTGTAAAGGGAATTTATATCTCCAGGTGTGGATAAAAGCTAGGTGTGCTTAAGTCCTGAGTCTAAGTTTTGTCCAAAATCAGTTCAAAGCTGGTAGAACAAGGTTTTGCTACTTTCTAGTGTTAAAAATACAGTTAAAATATTCTAGGATATAAAGGAAAACAAATGTAAGTAAAATTCATAGGTATGAAAGATAATTTTGGAGAGAATGAATTATAACCACATATTTCAAAGAAAAATCCAAGACAAGGTCTCAGTTGCAGTCTGACTTTGTGGTTTACAGACTTTTTTTTTTAAATTTTTATTTAAAGCTTCAGGTGGTGTGGTTTGGCGCTGGTTTTTTCCTCCCCTCTCCCCTTCTCTCCTCCCCCCCCACCCCCGGCTAAGAAAACCCAGGTTTTAATTGGAACAGATGCTCTTTAAAGTCAAGTGTGGTTCTCACTGTAATAAGCAGGAATGCTTCCACTATGATAGATCAGATCAAGGAAGAGCAGGAAAGTCACACCATTCAGCCTAACGAAAGTGGCCTGATCCTCAGAAAAAGAATCAGACCCAAGAACATTCTATATAAATAGTAAAAAGTAAGACTTTTTTCTTTTTTTTTTTTAAATGACAATACGATGGCATTCATAGAAATTTGAGTATCACTGACAACTGCTAAAGTGAAATGGGTCTGTTCTTTTATTAGGCAGTAAGATTAACGGATTTTTAGATTGAACTTCTAACTAGAAGTTGAATAGGATAAGACAGACTTCAAAAATAAAACGTCCTTTCTTGTTGGTGAGTCACTTGCACAACTGGCAGGAATTCTCTTTCTTTTAATGAATTTGTTCTTTCTCACCTGCTGACAGATCTGACCACCATGTATAGAAAAATTCAGAAGCAAAGCAGTAGGCCACAGCACTTGTGTAGCTTCACAATTTGTGTGTGAGCTGGGGAGGGAAAATAAAAAAACAGCTGAATGTTGGAGCTCAATGTAAAGTGGAAGAAGGTGGAATTAGTTTGTAAGAAAAAGTACTCATTGCAGGAATTGAATCTGTGCTGTTATGACTGGAATAATTGTGGGAAATGCTTCACATAAAGTCCATGCCATTTGAGAATGCTAACTTTGCATAAACCTTTTATACAACCAACCAAATGAGTTTTTAGTGAGTAAATTCTCAGTAATGTAAATTGTGTGTCAACAGGCAGAGGTCTGAAGTAATGAAAGCACTCTGGCTACATGTGTATTGCAGTTATAATAAATAAGAGTGATAAAGTTTTATTGTCGTGTGCCAAACTTCTATTCTAGTTTAGGTTTCCAACAAATAGTTTGTGGAAATAATCAAACCCTAAGAACATTTAATTTTTACAATAACATTAGTTCAGTAAAACAGCTTACAAGTGCTCTCTGCAAGAAGAGATATTTACTACATGTTGGTGCTTAACAAATATTTAATACAGATCTCTTCACACATTCCTGAAAATGGCATCCATCCTACCATAGTTCTCTTGTCATTACTTAATTATTACATGTTACCTTGCAATCTTTACAGGAAAACCACATTGTTGCTTTTTCAAAATGTTGCATTAGAGCATATGGGTGTGACTGAGATTTAAATTCATGTTGCAGTAAGGTTTCCATTAGTTTTTACTAGCAGCCCCATGCAGCCGTGATGGGAAAAACTGGAATCCAGCCCTGGCCATACGTCAGCATAAAATGCAAACCTTACCTTAGTACTGAAGGAGAGGAGACATGGGTCAGTTCAAACCTTTGGTTCCTCCAAGAGAGTGAGGCTGTGGGGGAAAAAGAAGTCCTCCTAGACCTTATCTTATACAATTTTTGCCTTCTACCTTCCTATCTAGTTGTAGAGACTGGAGAATGACTTAAGGGTCTCTCATCCTCTTGGGAGCAGCCATATTATGGGATCATTTCCCCATTAGCTCAGTTGAACAGAGCATGGTACTAATACCACCAGGGTGGTGGGTTTGATCCCCACATGGGCCATTCATGGAAGAGTTGGACTTGATGATCCTTGTGGGTCCCTACCAACTCAGAATATTCTGTGATTCTGTGATCCTTGATCAGGCATTTGCCCCTTGGAGCATGGTAAAGGTGACATGTCTCACGTGTCCACAGCAAGCTGCCCGCTCTGCTTTCAATGAAGCCAGTGGAGATTTGCAGTGACACCAAGAGCCGTGATGCAGCTGACTCTGATTTCAATTCTGAACGAGTGTGTGGCAACTGCCTTTCACTGGAGATTCACCTCAGGAACAGCATCGTCCCTTTGGTCTGCAAGTATCACTCAGTCTCAAAACAACATCGGAATAAGGTGATGAAGCTCTTTCTTTCCATGCAGGGTGACAGATTTCTTCCAAGACGTAGAATCATTAAAAAGAAATTATGTCCAATGTCTTCATGTTAAAGCATTTATAATGACAGGACTTATGACAGTTCAAATCCTGAGCTCAGTTGAATGTTCACCTCTGTTGCAGTAATTTCTGTCATCAGATATCTCAGTCACAACAAATATTCTGTATGCAGTGGCTGAGATCTAAAAGGGACATAAAGCACGGGTGTAAAAGTACTTCTAGGAGAGAACTATCGGTGCCACAAGCAGTCCCCATCCCAAAAACAACCCATGAGAGTTGTATTCTTGTAAAGGATGCCAAAACTCTGTAATGCTGTTAGTGACTCTTGGATATTTTGTAGTAAAGAAGACAGACATGTTACAGAAAGAAATAGGTGATGGGCATCTTGTTGAAAATTCTTCCAGAAATGCCTCTCTGCTGTGCCATCTCATCCATCTCCTCTCCTCAAAAGGCTGAAGAAGAGATTGCAGACAGTCTTCTCTTCTAAGGATCAGTCAGTAAATAATGAAGCCAGATTTTGGCTTGCTAACTAACTGAATCGCCCCAAGGGGAAAGGTTTAGTTACAGCTTAAAAAGAAAGCAAATATTTCTTTGGTGAGGCAGGTTTGGATCTCTTGACTCTTTAAAATTGCTTCCTCCCTTGACTGCTACATTTGTAATTCACTGTATCCTTTTCCATTCTTAATCTAAATATAATAACCCATCTTTCAGCCACAAATAATAATCCAAAAAACACACCAGCATCCCCTCACCCCTCAGCCTGGGATGGGAAGCAGCAAGCTAGTACAACAAATAGTGACTTTCTTGTCTCTTACCCCGACTATGCAGGTGAATTCTGACTATAATTATAAACTTCAAATGATTCAAACCTTAGAGCTGTCAGCTAAAGATCCAAATTAATAACTCCACTTAAGTGTGTTCAAACTACAAATTTTATGTACAACCCTTCTTACTGTACTTAGGGTGAGACTTCAACCTACTCTCTGGGATATCGTTTGACTGCTGTTGTTGGGGGCTATAATTTCACAAGGGTGTCTCAAAATTTCAGCACAGTAACCCAAAACTCTTAACCTCAATTCAGCCTTGAACCTGATCCCCAACCTAAACCTAATCCAAAGCAGCAATTCAGCATAGCCTCTTTGACCTACCACTGATTACAGGCATTTCTGATGGGAGTCTCTCCACTCCCTCTTCCCCTTTTTAACACATCTACAGGCACACTCTCCCTCCCTGTCTCACCCTTGGCTACTAACAAAAAATGTTAAAGGCAGTTGGGGAAGGGATTCAACTTAGTCAAAGTTCTCGTGAACCAGGATTAAAGAAGATTTTATTCATTCTCTGGAAAAAGAGCATGTTATAGGGAAAATATGCTGCAAGGAAAGAATATGTTATAGGGGGGGAAAAAGTAATGTTAGACTTTGTTGTTTTTCTTCCTTTTTTTTTTTTTTTTTTTTTTTTTATTAATTTTTANTTTTTTTTTTTTTTTTGAGCACTTTAAACTGCTGATTTTGGAGTGTCTTTAAATTGTTCTTCTTGAATGCCTGTATAATGTCCCTTAGCTTGCATAAGCCCCCAAATTTATCCTTTTGTAATAGATAAGATTGGGATAGCACCTTGAAAACAAATCAATAGACAAGGTCTTTTTCTTTTGCGGAATTCTTAGAGGTTGTTAATGGGAGCCTGATGAATCAGGCAACTTCTTAACCTGATGGTAAATTATTTGTCAGTTTAAATCTGCTTCCTGAGAGGTACTTCATACCTCAATCCTGCTGAACTTTAAATAGGGTGCATGTAATAGCTTTGGAATCACATCCCAAAATTTAAGGTAAAATTTATGTAAGAGAATGAAAGTACTCATTCTCTCTCTCTATCTTGTACTATTATATATAAAAAAAAAATTAATGGGGTTCTTTCTTAGTTTAACATCTTAATATCAAATCAACTTAATTAAAAAACCCTATGGCTTTTAAGAAATGTGATGTACATACATAAAAACAGACTAGCTCACCGTTTGAAGAATTGCAATGACAAGACAAATAATGAAGATACATTGAAAATACAGTCAGCTGATGCCTTGAAAAGAAAAAAATTGCAAACTTGAAAGTATTAGATGTTTATGCAAGACTGATACAGTATGTTTAGCAATACCCCTTGTACATCAGTGTGCAGCACTGCCTTGGCAGTTGGCATTAGCTCAAACACCCTGCCTCAAGGAAGATCAAAATTGTTTCTTTGCTGAAAGTTTCCACCAAAGATAAAACAAACTGAAACTCCTTCAGCCTACAGGTATGAGAGGTAAATAATGTAGTAAAGAGAACTGCCTAGCCACACTCCCTTCCAGATAAGTTATTCTGAACTCTGGGTAGGGTTCCTGCCAGACCGATAGGGCACACAGTGGTCAGCCTGCAGACCGCACTCCTCCAGATCTGCTGTGACTGGAAGCAGAACACATGACCTAGCTTTCTAAGATCAGTGGTCCTGACCTGTTTTTAAAATCACACACTCCTCTATTTTAATCAAATAGAAATTAGCACTCCCACGTCCTAATTTCTGTATGGGTAGGCTTCCCCGCTTCAATGAGTCCCAGTTCTTTATGAAGTGCTGTATTTGGCTCCTCACTGCTGCTGTAAAGATACATCGAGCTGACATTTAATTTAGCGTACATCAACTCTCACTGAAGGAAGCTGGCTCACACTCGGTGTTGCTACATTACAAGAAATCATAAACACAGCACGAGTTGGACCTTGCAAGTAGAGTTTTTTGTGTATCCCTATTACGACATTAAGTATAGAGAACAGAATTTAAGGGTTTTGCTACAGCAAAAAAAAAAAAAAGTTTAAAAATTGACTGTTAGAAAATAAGCTTAACCATTAGAAATTAGTTTGGAAACTATGCTAATCCTTTGAATATTGAACAGTCATCAGACGAATCAGTAGGAGACTTATGTGACTGCATGCTCATCATGTGGTAAAATCTGGAATCTGTGCTACTGTATTTAGGATGAGTAACTATCACAGTCAACATGATAACTTGTATTGCCCAGTGTGATACAAAGAACTTTCCACTAGTAACTGGTGGAGAGCTCCAGTCCTCTCAGGTTACCAAAGAGACGGTAGTAGCTCTCAGCCCCACTAGCTCAAAAACCTAGTGGAAATCTACCAGGTTTGGTGGATTTCCACAGAATCATGGTGAGGATGATGAGGAATGTAGTATTTCAGCTGTCCCAAGGGGGAAAAAAGGCTTAACTTCAGTCTAGACTCAGGTGTACTCAAACTGTGTGAAATCAATGCAGAGCATTCCCTCGGGTGGTCCTGCTTTCTAAGAGGTTTTATCCTGGCCCTTTGATTTCTGTCATGTTTCCACTGGTTTGCTCTTCCCCATATCCAGCCTCCTGCCTTCCTTTCCACAGGGCAGCTGTGCTACCCAAGGGAGGAGGCCTGGCCCAGGGACCCTGTAACCTTCCCCTTTTCTCAAGGAGATCCAGTTCAGCCGCAGCACAGCTGTTCCCAAAGGATGTGCCCTGTAGATTGGGCCAGCAGTTATCACCACTGGTATCAACATCTTGTTAAGGAAGTGTGATTTGGCTGCTGTGCTGTCAGTGAGCTTTAGATGTATCCTGAACTTGCCTGCCAGGTCATGTCCCCCCAAAGTCAGTGGCCAGATGCCACTCTGGCTTGCCTAGGACACAGAGCGGGCAAACAGATGCTGAGCACACAGTGGCCTAGGGGAAGCCAGTATTCATTTTTCTGCAGGCTCTGCAGCTCAGAATGGAGACATTCAAGTGGAAGTGTTCTACATCTCAAGGAGCAGGTGTGTTCTGTGTTGATACTTTGAACTCACACAAAGTCACTTAATTACAATTTTTAGCAAACCATCTCACTCACTGTGGATGTCAGCCTGATTTTGACATTTCTCCTCTTTTCTGTTTTGCTAGTGCATTAATACATTTTTGTCTTTCCTTTTTTTAAAAAAAAATTTTTATTTTATGTGTACACAATTTGTGGTAAAAATTGAGTTTGATTCTCTCTTCCACTGCAATAAGTGCACACAGAAGCCCTGAGAGTCATAAAACTCCAGCACAGAAAAAAAAGTACAGTAAAACACACAAGAGATGTTAAAAAACCCAAGCTATTTCTGGACCTGTTGAGCTCTTTTGTTGAAGCCAGTTGCAAAACCATGAGAGCACAGGTGCATGCCACATGACCAGGTGATAATAAAGCAACTCTAGAATGTGATCTTGAGGAGTCTGATGATGTTTTGTGTCTGTAATACATCCATCCCAAGGTGCACTTTGACATCTGTTTCATATTTAGGTTTTTTTTTTCTTTTATACTAGCAGCTTTAAGGGAAGTCAAGCAGATGAATATCTACATTTAGGAGACCATGTGTTAACAAGGGGCTGTGAGGTGACATGATAAGTTTGGTGAGGCACGTTCACCACATGCAAAATTGCTGAGCAGTGTGAGAGGTTTATAAACAGATGGGAACTCATGAGCCATTGCAAGAAGAAAACCTCTCTCGCAGGTTACCCTCTGGCCAGTCCTGAGGGTTTGGCAGGCTGACTTGTGAGCTAATTTTATTAGTCATGGAAGAACTGGAGTTAGATGAAGTCTGTTCAATACTAGTAAAGCCAGAACCATATTTTTCACTGTGAAGGAGAGCACTAAGCAAAAGGGACACCTGCTTACCGCTCTCTTACTGCTCCCACTTGACAGAAGTCATGCTGAAAGGATAGGAGTCAGGAGTGTAATGATTTTCCTTGATAAGAAATATTTGCTGTATCCAAAGCAAAAAGCCAAGCGCCAGAAAAGAACTGAGCGGTTGTGAAGCCTCAGTTTTAAAGTAAGTCAGAGATAGAAGTGACTGGTTTCTCACAGAAAAGAAGTATCTCCTGGGAACATTGGTTGGAATGGCCTGATATAGTAGTCACTTACTTCTCCGTTATGTTGATATGTACCCTGTTTTGTTTAAGTCTTGCAATGTCACCATGAATGCAGGACACTAATGCAACTTTGCTTAATGTTACATTGCAGATTAGGTTATGCGCAGATCATCACGACGCAATACTGGTGTTGTGATCTACTACTGCTTGAAGAAGACAGTGGAGACATTGCTACAGCAGAGACCCCTTAAATGTATAACTCCACTGACTAAAGTATTAGTCTGTTTAAGTGGTTTTTTATCTATTTTCTTTTATTTTTTGCAGATGGTGTGGAAAGATTTTAAAGACAGCTCTGGTGTTATATCAGATGTACTAATATTTGGACAGGAAAACTCTTATTCTTTTTGCACATCAGTCAGATGACATATTTTTACAAATAATATCTCAGGTCTTCTGAACGGCATGTAGGAGTTTTGTATTGACCATTCAGGAGTCTCCCAGTGGGACTCAGGGATCCTCAACCCTTCATCCGTTGCCCTGCATCAAGCAAAGTGAGCTGTTGAGTTAAAAAAATCCGTCAAATTACAATGAAAATAATCCAATTTGAAGATTTGGCTATAATCTGGTGCCAAAGAAATGTTTCAAGCATATTACAATAATAAAAAATTACATTTTTGATGGCTCTAAAAATAAACAAAACTAAAAAAGAACTGACCGTTTATAGATGGTTGAAGGAAGTAATTATGATTTGAGTCCTTTATAAAAGACATTGGAATTATCACAAATGTATCAGCTTTTTGGAAAAGAAAACCTCATGAACAGCTGTACAGATGGCAAGACCTGTTCATTTCTTGCATACCATTTCAGAAGTAAATAAAAATATCAAACACAGGGGAAAATATATGGTATCTGTGTCAATTACATGCCCAACCAGAGAGAAACTGTTTCACCTAGCTATTGTGAAATATAGATTACTCTCACAGCCCTGACTAAAATACTTTGCAAAAATGTCTTTGTCTGTACACCTGGATTTGAGATAATTTCTCCAGTAATCTTTGTCTGAAAAAAATCCTTCTTTATGTCTGAGTTTCTTTTTGGGATTATGCAGTTGTGGACCACACAACAGTGATTCTGTAGGTAATTTTATAGGGGAAACATGAGAAGGAATTCGGAATGTCACTGAAAAATAACTCGAAAAATTTTAACAGCGATTTTGAGCTGAGAGTTTTCATTGGAATTTATCAGGTTTGATAAAATTTTTGTGATAAGGTTTTTGGGTTTTTTGTGATAATTTTTGTTTTTCAGGCTCAGGAAAGAATTTCAAATGAAAACCCCCCAAGAAGAATGACCCATTCTAGAGTCTTACAAAAGTATGCAAGAGTCAATTTTCTTTCTATCCATGGTCTTTGTTGGCCATCAGACTACTGGTTCATTTAGGATGAATAAAAGGATGTGGATGTGGAGGGGATCATCTGTAACATCAGGTCTAGTCCTCCACAACTACACACTACAAGCCAAATTTAGAAAATCCAAGGTCTCTTTCATGGTGCTGTTACCACCTTGATTCACAACATTATTTTTAATATGTGGCAATAAAATGAGAAGTTGTACTGGCTGGTGAAAGTCACGACTGAAATGATCTACAGAGTGAAAGCAGCAAAAATCCCAATCTGCAATTATGATTGTATCATTATTAAATTTGCTCCATTTAACATAATTAAGTGAATATTTGTTGGGTCAAAGGAATTTTGGCCTCTGTATTACAAATGTTTAGCATTCATATGGAAGTGGTTAAATTAGTTTGATAATGGGGCGTCTGAGTCGCTGTGGTGCTCTAGCTCATTCTGATGCACCTTTTTTTATCAAATACCTGTTTCAGTATGACACCTTAAACCTGCCAAGTTGAGTCATAAGTGCACCCACTTTATTTCAAAGACATTGAGAATGTTAGCAAACTTTCAGACAAAATGGGGCTGAATTTGGATTTTGTAATGAAACCCAAAACCAGTCAGGTTTCTCTTGGTTTTGCGTTTCATTGCAAGAAACTCTAAGATGAGTACAGCCCAGAGTGCATACATTCATGATCAGCAGTAAATGTGCAGAGAAAGAAACAGTAGAACAGACATCAGATTTTTCTCTGCAGTCAGCAATGCCTGGAAAGCTGCCCTGCTTCATTGCAATGCAGATTTGCAGACTTTGGCCCAAAAAAGTCCTGTTGGCGAAGTTTGATACTGAAAAGTAATCTTCTTCAGGAAATGAGTACCAAAGAATTGTTATACCACGTAATAAGAAAGAAACAATAAAGATCCCTGGCAAGAAAGTAGTTCTGGGTTGATGGACAACAGTCATTATAAACTGGGCTTTCAAATAAAAATACCTTCATCCTTTTAAAAGGGTTTCTGTATTTTAAATATGGACGTTCGCATTTCAGACTGGAGAGCTTCCAAGTGACCTCCTGACTTTGAAGGTTAAGTGCTATGAAAGAACAGTTGCAGACACTCAGAATGAGAAGGAAAATATGATTTTATAGTTGGAACAGACTATAGAGTATCTCTTCTAACATTTCAAATTTGAATTAAAGAGGTGACTCTTAGGAATGGTACAAAAACAGCCAAGGCTGAAGAAATGAATGAATCCACCCTTTATATTGCTTCACGAACACTGCTGCCCCAGTCACTCCACTTAAAGACAATGAGTAAGGGCTTGTCTGTACTAAGTGTCTGATGATGATGACAAAACTGCAAGTACATAAAGGCTGTGACAATAGTGCTGGTGGTGAAGTAATCAATTACCCGGTTAGCTATGACAAGATCTGTGTGCAAATTAATCAAAATAAAAAGGCAAGAATCCCAGGAAAAATGATCAGTGCAGACATCACTTCTCCCTTGTTGGGCCACTGTATGTTGGCCCTCATTTAAACTTTGCTAAGGCCTTGTCTTCTCCATTTCTGTTTACACAGTCATTGGCTTAATATAGGAAAGTGCACTCTGTCCCTAGGTTAGTGGCTGTCACATTTGCAACAGACGTGGAGAAGATTAGTACAGTGCTGCAAGGGGTCTGAACAGCACTGAAAATGTTCTTATGATCCACCAAGACTCAGCAAAAGACAGGAGAAGGTAGGAGTGTGTTACCACCTGGTTCTCTCTTATCTCAGAAACATATCAAAACACACCTCTTTTCAAATTCCTCAGCTTTTGTGAGGTGATCATCTGCACTGTGAGTATAGGAAAAAGATGAGTCTCTTTTTCTGATGCGCCCTTCTACCTGAAACTTCATGCACCTTTTTGGTGGAGAGATGTTTTTCAGAAAGGTCTGCTGGTGGGAACTGACACGGAAGGGAAACATTAGAAATCTATGTCTGTAGATAACTACAGTAGTGAAAATATGAATGGCTGTAGTGTTCTTCACTAGTTTACACATTGTGTTAACATTTTCAGTGTTACTAAAAAATAAAAAAAAGTGTATTAGCTTTAAAATTAATGGTGGAAATTCCTCTCAGCACCACACATTCAGAAAAGAAATAAATTGGTCTAATTTGATGTTTATAATGGAAGATTCTATTGATAACGTAAATGGACCAAGAGCGAAGTATGAAGTCCCATCATCCTAGCTGAGGTAGTGTTGAGCATCTGGAAATTGTTGTCAATCTGATTTTAAAAGCGAAACTAAATAACAAAGGGATTTGAATTCCCTAGGGAGTTCATGAAATAAACATGCACTAAGTAGCTTTTCCCCCTCAGACAGAGCTGACACTCTGTTTGCATACATGTGCATATGTTTGCAATCAGTGCAATGGAGATACAGGAGAGACAATTTCTTGTTCCTGTACAGTCTTCTAGGCTTCAGCATCAGCAATTTTATTTGGGGCTGGGATTATATTTATAGTACATTTTATGTTTCAATATTTTTCATAAAACTTACCCGTGAAAAGATACAATATTGTAGGTTACTTTGAATTTTATTTGCAATATATGTTAGTCAGCAAAGAGATGGTGAATATCTCCTACAAGATGATGCACTTCACTGAACTCCCATTGAAGAACCACAGTTCCAGTTTGCTAAAATTAATTCTGAACTTATGAAACAGATCTTACTATCACTGCTACCTGTATGAAAAACAGACCCAGCATGACAAAGAAACTAGATGTCCTGGGGGAATGAATACATCAGATTCTCCTCGTGTGAAGCAGCACTTTGAGTTGGTTGAGGTGCCTAAGTCAGAAGTTGGGATTGTTATGCAAGGCTTATAGAAGAAATCACGAATTTCCTTTGCTTTTCCAGTGTATTTTTCTTGACAGTGAAAATCAGAGCTGTCAGTTGATATCTCTGTGGCCCAAAGAAGCAGGAACTCTAATCTTGCCATAGTCAGTGAGGTCTAGAAAAAGAAGTGACTGAACGTGATTACATTAAAATTTTAGGAAAGGCTGTATCCTCTTATAGCACAAATACACACAATTTCTGTTGTGCTTGCCAGATATCTCTTTTGTCACAAGAGAAACATGCTCATAAATGATCATCCTTGCAACATCATAATTGGGTTTTTAATAAAAATCATATAATTTTTGGTAAGTATTGATTATGCTGTGTCTGGAAAGCTATTCAAATATATTACTGATTACGGAGGTTTTACAAGCATTTTTAAAACACAGGCCCCATGTTTGTTCATTATGCTATGGGAGGTGTGGAAATGATCCATATCATATAAAAATTAGGAACATAATTTAGTGTTTACAGAAATGGACACAAATACTCTGAACTCAGGAAATGTGGAAGTGACTTTTTGTAGAACTGCTGTGTTAAAAACAGCTCAGTCACTAAAGCAGCCAAACCACACCTGGTGTATGAAATTTTCAAATATTTTAAGAGAAACATTTAGACCTGCCACTTGCTGTTTTAGGAGAGTTGAGCATATGACAAAGAAGGACACAACCTGAGTGTCTTTCCCAGAGAGTCCAACCTCCCTCTTGAGCATGTGGGGTCTTGTGAACAGCAATTCTGTAGGGTCTGACAGAGAAGTACACAGAAATAGAGATATATTGGTAATTTGTCTTGCAGTTCTTGTCTTTTTATTGTTTGATCCATCTGAAATGACCAAAAGAGATAAGCCAATTTATTACATGTATCCTGAGCCTGAATCTCCAAAAAGGACTTTCATTTTTTTATGTTCAGACATTATCTACACCTCTTACATGCTAGAGTGTTTCTGTGGTTGGTGACATGCAGTGGAAAAGAAGGGGTTTTTTTTACTGCATCACTGACATGAAAATATGCAAAATGTTACAAGAAATGGAAAGGTTTTCTCAGTTCTGTTAGCTGAACCCTGCTTTCTGCCTGGTGCGATGGGGGATGGCAGACTGCTAGAGGAAACAGGCAGATGGCATAAGAAATGCATATTTAAAATTCTGTCCAGCTGCACCATATTGTCTGGTTATCAAGGGAATTGTGAAGAAATAAGAGATTATGGGGGAATTCTGAGCATAGATTTTTCTTGATTGCAGGGCAGGAACTGCTGCAAACATTCAAGTCTAAATAAACCACGACTTTTAGGCGTAAATTAAGATATTAAATATTCCTGGAGGTGTAAAGAAGTGGCTTGGCCTGTTCCAAGGCCTGCTGCTGGACAGCTGCAGTGCAATTAACCACAAGGCCATCCGAAGTTTGAGCTGGGTCTTACGGGTTTTGTTGTTTCACCTCCATCTGCCAAGCAATTCTTCAGTAAGCTGACATCACACGTATCATCTTTCCTTTCAAGAATACATTGTGTGCTCTGTGTCTTACAGACTCTTTTTCTCAGCTTTTCTTTTCTGACAGGAAAAATGGTCCTTCACAGGTAGTTTTTGTGATTAAGCTGGTATGTTTGGGAAAGGAAGCTGAGATCAGACTGTGTGCCAAGGATTCTGGATGTGACATCATGATCTGAAATATGCGCCAAATCTGTTATTTATACAATGGTATCAAGTCTTTAATTATAAAATGCAACAACTTTACTATCCCTGGTATTTGCCCATTTTTTTCTGATGTTATCAGCAGTTCAGGGAGTTTTGGCATTTCTATGGACTAAGCTAGGATTTATAATCTCACACTTCTAACTTTTTTCAATTATTACAATTGCATTCATATTACGATTGTATCTGATGGAATCCTTGAAATGCATCCCACAGCATAATGGCATTAAAAAAAGGCACCTTAGAAGTAGGCAAGGAGGTAGTACAAAGACCCTCACTTTGTGTTCCATCCTGTGGCTCCTTTCATAAATCATATTCCTTAAAAAAAACAAACAATCAATCCTTATGTCCCACTCCCTTAGCAGCAGATTGTACTTGTCCTTCTACACTTGCTTCATGCAAACTCAGAGAAGATATATGTAAAGATACAGACATTAGCAATTTTTTTTTACTTGCTAGAAGAGGCATTATGTGACAGACTGAAAGTAACATTTTAAATGCTGTGGAGGAATTATAATGAGAATTGAATAGTTTGTGGCACACCCCAAAATGTTTGTGATTATTTCAGCCTCATAAAAGTTGCCAAAGTCTATGAAAACGACTTTTGTTGTCCTGGTATGGTGTGGTGGAGAGGTCCCAGATTTCCTATGAATCTCAGTGATTGGAGCAATGCAGCTGGCTGTGTTAGGTGACACATACCAGGACTTTGAACTACCTATAAAAAATAGGTCTCATTTAGCATGTAGTATTAGGCATTTGGCATGCAAAAATGCAAGGCTTCCCCTTGCCTTTAGCCAGTCACTCTGAGCAAGCAGAGCTCTCCCACACACAAGGGAGGTCTGGACTGCAGGCATGCTGCTGGCGGGAGGGAAGGCTGGAAGGGAGGCACCAGCATGCTGGAGGGAGGGCTGCAGCCCATTTAAACCTCTGCCATAAATCTGTTCCAGGAGTGGGGATCAAACAGCGCAGAATGAGCAAATGTGTCATACAAAGATTATAGATTTGGGGGCTTGTGTCTCAGCTGTGAGACAGTAACCATCTAAAGAGAGAAATCTTATCCCTGCGCGGTGGATTTCTTCTGGAGATTGTCCCTAATGCCATGTTTTAATGACCCTCTGGAATTTAACCACCTTTGTGGACAGTGTCCCCAGACCATCCTAACACAAGATTTGTGGCGTTAAGGGATGCTGTCCTGCAACTGATATGCAACATACAGTTCTTTCCCTTTCTAATACAGTGAACCATTGCAAGACGTTTGTTGTTTTGTCATCTCTTTTGACATTTGTCAAAGGAGGTTTGGGGACCAGCCACTGATTTTACTTCAGAACAGCTCTGTAATGCATGCTCTTTATTGCAATTGAAGAACATCAGAAAGGAAGAGGCAAAATCCACTTTTATTTAAATTAACTGTATTTCCTTTGCCAGGATTTCATTTATGCATGGATTTTGACCCAGATTTCTTCTTAGCCATTCACTGACAAGTTATATGGCATGATGAGTCTTAAGAAAGGCTTTTAGTGGTTGTGCCTTCTTAGATAACTTTGCAGCAAAAAAAAAACAAAAACAAAAAAAACCCAACAAAACTATCTATCTATCTATCTATCTATCTATATCTATATCTATGCAGTGCCCATCCTTCAGAAATGTTTAAAATAACACAAACACAAAATTTCCATCCTGTACTGGTTTTTTGGGTGACATTTTGTTATAAACTTACAGTTGAGTGTTAGCTAGGATGTCAGCCTGGAAGTATTTTCATCAGCACTCCATAAGTGAAGTTACGTCCTGATTCTACCTTGCTGATGGTCCTTAATTGCTCATAATCTCAAGGCTGTGGAAAAGTTCTTACTGAAGTTTTTCTCCCCTTCCTTGATGGCATAAGGTCTGCTCCCGTGCATGACTGCAGTCATGCTGACAAAAGGGGTCCCAAGCCCTTTTACTTGCTTCCAAAACAGTGACCCAGGAAACACTGCTAACTTTTCTTGCAAAAGCACAACATGAACCTTTTCATTTTTCTTGGAGGCTTTTTGACGAAGAAAGAATGTAGCAGGTTTCCTGTTGCTGCCTCAGACATGCCTCTCATGTTCCCTCACAGGCGGGATTTTTTTAGGCAGCTGTACAGGTAAGAGAAAGGAGATACATTCATACAGTACATCTGCCACCTCGGAAGTTGTCTGCCATTTTTATAAAAACAGAATTTTGGAAGGTCACTGAAATTTAACTTGAGGATCAGTCATGCGGGAAGTGAAACATTTCTATCCTAGTAAGCGTCTGTCAAGACCATTAGTCCTTACCTATGTTCACCATTTTTAGAACTAGTTTTCTGTTTAGTGTTTATGCAAGAGTTACAAGAGGCAACTTGCACATTTCAAGCGTGGTACAACAGTGAGTCAGTATTCAGAGGCATTTCAGCAGTAAGATTGTGAGAAGAAATTATGCCCTTCAGAATCAGTTTAAGAGGAGCACTTCGTAGTTCTGTCCTGTTACAATTCAGTAATAACAGTGTACAGTAAACTGTTTATACCTTCTGTACAGGCTGATATCTGATGCACTGGAATAAAACTGCCTCCAGTTTCAGGAAAGGTCGCTTTTGTGGAGAATGCCATACCCATCTCTTCTGCTGAGGGAATGTTGCCCTTCTGCCACAGTTAAAGAGGATGCTTTTCAGTGGCTCACCACTGTTTGTAAAATCACTGTAAATAGAATGACTTCTACTCTCTGTCAAGTGCTATGTTTTGCATGTGAGCAATAATTGAAGAAAAGATAAATTTCTGAAACACTGGTACTATTTGGTACTAGAACAACTCTGAAACAATTATGCAAATAACTGGTGTGGTACATTGATTAATCTCTCCAGCTGTTTTCTGCAAACTAGAAGAGCTATCCTGTCCCAGTTGTCCTGCTAGGACCTGTGTCTCATCTATAAATATGTGTCTATATATACATATTGTATGTATGAGATATTTACATATCTCATGAAACTAGACATCTTGGCACTTCAGTCTTTCAGCACTCTTCTCCCGTTTGAAACTGCGTGTGGTTAGCACGGGGAAGTGTGCTTAGTCAGGGAGATTTAGTGTGCACAGTGCCGCCAGCTAGCCAGTCTGCAAGCTGCCCCTCTCCAGTGTCAGCAGCAGCCTTTCCCAGTGAGCTTGGGTGACACACACTTTTGCAAGCAAAACAAAAAAGGGCTTTCAGTTTGAGCCTTCTGCAAGTGCATGGCTGGCTGGGAAAAACACTTTTTCATTGGTTGGGACCGTGCCACGCTTGGCATTTTGCATTCAAGTACACTGGTCATGCAAAACTGTGGTGAGGTTGATCTATGTGGCTAAATGGAACAAGCAATGCTCTAGCAACTATGAAAATTTACTGTTGTTCTTTTTCCCAGACGCTGCTGTCTGTTTGCATGTGTTAACTGAAAAGCTTACAAAATGTCTCTGTTGGTTTCTGTGCTTGTACACCTGAATGTGAAGATGTACATCTAAGTCAGGCAGTGGGTGAGCTTAGAGACGTTTGTGGAAATAGTTGAAGTGAAAGGTGAATAATGGGCACAGCTCACCCTGTGTTTTCTGAAATAAAAGAATATACCAGCTCCCAGCACCTGATAAATGAAATAAGCCCTGTATATGCAGGGTATCTGTATTGTTACATCTGTTCAGTAACAGTATGAAATTTCCTTGTTA
Source organism: Ifrita kowaldi (assembly GCA_013398055.1). Taxonomy (NCBI): domain Eukaryota; kingdom Metazoa; phylum Chordata; class Aves; order Passeriformes; family Cinclosomatidae; genus Ifrita; species Ifrita kowaldi. Next base: position 43,695 of record VZRS01002652.1, on the reverse strand, counting down.
GTGCCTGGACAAGGTTTTGAATATACTAACAAAAGAAACTGAAACCGAAGAATCAGCTTTTATCTACTTTGAATGCTCCTGCAAAATTCCTCTTCTCAGCCAACAGACTTCATTAAATCACCCCTCCTTTATCTCCCTCCAGTCTCTCCCTTTCCTATAGGATGTTTAACATAAAATATTTTATCTTCAGAGCCTTTCACAGCCTCTGCACAATAGTTTTTCATCTCCCATTCTCTTACATATCAGTTCTCCCCTCCACATCTATCATCCACTTGTTAGATTTCTCTGTGCTCTTTTTCATAATGACTCTCACAAATGAGTTACATCCTGCCAATATTAAGAAATTAAGAACTAGTCTTACTCTTTCAAAATTATCCTTAAAAATCACTTTCATTTACAAGACCATGCCTGACTTTTCATGCTATTGGAGGATAACCCCAGGAGACAGTTAAGGACCCCACAGACTCCTGGTTACTTCCCCCATCACCCATCGCATAGTGGGATGGGGAAAGAAAAAAGGTCGAGAAAAACCAAGAAAACTTATGCAACAAGACAAAATTCGTTAACTTAGTGAAGGAGAAATGGAAGAGGAGAAAAAGAAAAGAAAGCAAAATGAGCGATGCACCTCCCATGGGTACAGAGATGTCCTGAGAGCTTCTGAGTAAAAGATGGCTAATCCTCCTAACACCCCCTCCTTTCCCTCTGTATTGCTGAGCATGATGTTGTATGATACGGGCTATGCTTTCAGCTTGCTCAAATTGTCTGCCCAATTTTCTTTCCTACCGATCTATTCTGGGGGCTCAGAGTGAGAACCAGAGAATGCTTTGATGCTGTGCAAATGCTCTTCAGAGCACCTCAACCAGTATGACATCAACACTGTTTTGGTCACAACCCTAAGCCACACCACCACATGAACTTCTACGGAAAAAATTAACTCCACCCCATCCAGGTGCAGTACACTGCTGTCCAATATCTCCTTTTATGTTACCCATTTGCTGTAGTTTACTTCATGCTCAGCAACAGACTCTTTCTATCTGCTGCCTGGCAGAGTGGTATCCTGGTCCTCAGGACTCAGTGATATTTCAAGGAGTACTGATATCATAAAAACACAAACATGACTAGCAGAAACTGACTGAGGGAGCTGGTGGGAGTGCTTCCTGAGCCACTCTCCATTGTTTACCAGCAGTCCTGGCTAAAACGGGGAGATCCCAGTTGATTGGAGGTTGGCAAATGTAGCGTCCCTCTATAGGAAGGGCTGATACAGGGGACTACAGGCCTGTAAACCTGACCTTGGTGCTAGGGAAGATCATGGAGCAAATCATCCTGAGTGCCCTCACACAGCAGGTACAGATCAACCAGGGGATCAGGCATAACCAGCAGGAGTTTGTGAAAGCCAGGTTCAGCTTGACCAACCTGATCTCCTTCTATGACAGGGCGACCCATTCAGTGGATGAGGGAAATGCTGTGGATATTTCTACCTGGACATTAGTAAAGCCTTTGACACTCTTTCCCGCAGCATTCCTCTGGAAAAACTGTCACCAGTGAAGTTCCCCAGGTCTCGATGTTGTGGCCAAGTTCTGTTTAATATCTTTATCAAGGATGTGGATGACTAGATTGAGTGCACCCTCAGTCAGCTTGCAGGTGACACCAAGTTGGGCAGGAGTGTTGATCTCCTGGAGGGTAGGAAGGCTCTGCAGAGGGATCTGGACAGGCTGGATCCTGGGCTGAGGCCATTGGTGTGAGGTTCAACAAGGCCCAGAGCTGGGTCCTGCCCTTGGGTCACAACAACCCCAGGCAGTGCCACAGACTGGGGCAGAGTGGCTGCAAAGCTGCCCACAGGAAAAGGACCTGGGGGTGCTGGTGACAGCAGCTGAACATGAGCCAGGGTGTGCCCAGGTGGCCAAGAAGGCCAATGGCATCCTGGCCTGTACCAGCAACAGTGTGGCCAGCAGGACCAGGGATTTTCCTCCTGTTCTTGGCTCATGTGAGGACACACCTCAAATCCTGTGTCCGGTTTTGGGGCTCTTACGACAAGAATGCTACTGAGATGCTGGAGTCTGTGCAGAGCATCAGAGCTGGTGAAGGGTCTGGAGCACAAGCCCTGTGAGGAGCAGCTGAGGGAGTTGAGGTTGTTTAGCCTGGAGAAAAGGACCCCCTCACGGGGACCTTATCACTCTCTACATCTGCCTGAAAGGAGGGTGTAGCCAGGTGGGCGTTGGTCTCTTCTCCCATGTAACTAACACCCATGACAGGATGAGAAGAGATGGTCTCAAGTTGCACCAGCGGAGCTCTAGACTAGGTACTGAGAAAAATTTCTTCACTGAAAGGGTGGTCAGGCCAGGCATTGGAATAGGCTGCCTAGGGAAGTGGTAGAGTCACCATCCCTGAAAGTGTTCGAAAAGCTTGTTGATGTGGCACTTGGCGCACTTGGGCTTAGCAGTGAACACAGTGGCGCTGGGTTAACGGTTGGTCTCAGTGATCTTGGAGGACTTTTCCAAACCTGGTGATGACTACACAAAGAAACCAATTTCTGTAAGCTTACAAATCCATCTCTGAAAAGAATAACCTTCGAAACTGTCAAATGGCAAAAGGCTCTAGACATCCATTTAGAAATAACAGGCCTTTCCTTCCAGTTATGCTGGCAGCTTTTGATGATCACTTTTTGGACTCCTGTCTCTTCTTTAAATCTTCTGACCAAGATCTGCCAACCACTCTTCCACCTGATTTCCCTTTTTTTTTTCTGAGGGATATATATAGCTTCTTCCTGCTCCTGAGTACCCCAGTTCCCACAGCAGTCAGTGTGAAAACTTCTATCTGTCTAGCTCAAAGGCAGCAAAGACAGCACCAAGTAAATATTTTGTTACCCAGTGGATAAAGGATCTGTAGGTTATTCAGTTATATCAAGCATCAGGAGACTGTGCTAATTTTGCCTGTGGTCCAGATTTTCTGCTCCCGCAGTGTCCTCATGGCACAGGAGGATTTAACAGCCCTGCTGATGGGTTAAGCAGCTCTAATTTTCTGCTTCTGTATTATGGTAATACTCTCCTTACTTTTCCATTCCAAGTCACAGCTTTCTCAGTTTGCCTTCCCGCAGGGGGCGGTCTTCTCATTTTACTGCTTTCTTTGCTGGTAAGGAAACATTCACAAACGCATGGATTGGTCTCCTGAGGCTGGATGAAATACGGAAGAACTTTATGAAGAGGTGTAAACAGAAGTCCTCTGCATGTGCAGCAAACACGTGATAGCCAGGCTGTCTGCTTCCCTTGAAGAGAGCCACCACATGACTGCTTCCAGCGAAGGACTATCAGCCACCCCACCTATCCTTATTCTCTGCCTTCAGCAGTATTGTTCTCACATGCCAAGAGCTTGACTGTTCCTTCGGTGTTCAGATGCTCTGTGGACCACACAGGCTTGTCCTGTCTGGGCTTCTTTGCTTCTAAATCCAGGAGAAACTCAACTTGTCTCTTTTTCCAGGAGTGAATAATAATATAGATCACAGAAAACTTCAGTGCTGGCACTGAGGATATGTGAGGAGTTAATTCCTCACTAAATTTAAGAAAAATTACAGGCAGTGAATCTAAAATTTATAAAGGGATCACTGTCTTAACAGAGTTTCAGAAAGGGTTTAGAAAATGATTATTTAAAATTGTTTAAAATTTATTTTTACCTACTGTTTTCTGACATATCAGCTTTGAGACAGGTTTTATATCACACAGCAGGATCTGAAAAAAATCAACGCAGAAATGAATAAGGTGTTATATATATTTTCCTCCTGAGAAACAACTTTCTCTAAAAGATGTAATTTGTATGTCAAGTCTTTAGGAGAAATTAAGCTTTCGGTAATAGTAGGCTGGAAAATAACTTGTCAAAGCACTTGAAGGAAGGTAGTAGTCTGGTCACTTTGTTACTTGACAGCCTACCTGGAGAGGTATGAGAAACCAGATTTAAGGTAAAAGAAACAGGTTTAAACCCTCTATTTCCTTCTACTGGCTTATTGTTTACTTATGCATGTGGGACTAGCACTGCATTTAGGTTTATGAGCGTAGGAGTCAGTGTTCAGACTGTTCAGTCCTGTCTGTAGTCTGATCTTTGTTAAAAAATCTCTCTTGTGTTTTTGTTATAACTCAAATGTTAACAGAGATTTAGTTACATTTTGTTGTAGTTGTTTTGTGCCAGAAAAGCTGGCAAAGCAGGCATTTTTAAAGTATCATTTAATTTGAAACTTTTAAAACCATTCAGTGAACTAACCTATAAAGGCCTCATTCATTTCTTTTCATTAAATTCCATTACAGCTGAGTTTATCAAACCTCGCTTTCCTGGCAAAAGGGATATTCTTCATATTGTATTTGCACAGTAAAATAGAAAAATATAGGTTATGAAAACACACATATGCTACAGATACATTAAAAACACTTATTTCAGGGTCCCTAGTCTAAAAAGAGAAGAGCATAAAAAAGTTTAACAACCTCAAGCAAAACAGAAAATAAAAGTGACTATAAATATCCATATTACTTTACCTCATATGAATTCTATCTAAATTGCATAGATGTCATACAAAACCACTATTCTGGCTTTAGTCAGTCTTCAAACAATGTTTCTATCATTTTATTAATAACAATATAGCTTAAACAAATCAAGACCGGGTGTTGTTTTGTGGCACTGTAAGGTGTACACAAACATTTCCTTGAACATCCATTCCCATGTCTCCCAACTGCACTGAGAGGGGGGATAGTTTTCATTTTTCCACCTGAACATTCTCCACCACAAAGAATTTAATTAGTAACGGCAAAAATTGGGCATTTAAGTCAAAAGCAGATTCAGACTTCATCCTGAAATTCAAATGGAAAAAACTTTCCTTTTAAGTTTATAAAAATTTGGTGACATGCTCTTGCATAGCCTTTTCTATAGCCTGGTTGTTTTAAGCATTTTTAAATTTTATACTGAATAGTGGTAATACCACAAAAAGTGTTCTGGTTCACTCCTCTTCAGCCTGATATAAAATAATGTTACTGATTAAACTTTTACTGTTATCTCTTGGTAAAAGGCAACCAATTAAGTCTTCTTCCAAAATGTGAGGTGCTAGAACTTAGGGAATATTCACCTTTGTCAACTGCCAACAGACCGACCAGTCAACAGACCTTGTAGCCTCTGCTGGTTTCAAGCACACCAAGCAGACAGTAGGTCTGAACAGACTCTTCTTTCACGTATTAGATAGAAGAAATATAGAAAGGAAAGACCTATAGTAAGATTTAAAACTGTAGATTTATTTATTTTTTTACTTCTCTAGAAACAAATTAGATTTCATCAGGTTGCCAGTTAACAATGCTGAAAAAGAAGAAAAATCAGCATCAGCTACTGCCTGTATTGCTGTTTAAATTCTTTACCAGGCATAAGCTATGGTGTGTAGACATGTATGTGTATACCCACACAAACACACAAACTTTTGGGAATAATTCATTATTAAATAAGTGAAAGACTATCTGGTTTCAAACATTCTTCCATGAAGGACAGATGACATTTTAAACACACATAGCACAAATATTTTCTTACCAGGAAATGGAGTTCAATGATAATCAATGAAAGAAACGTTTTTCCTGTAAATAGAATACTTTTCATAATAAGAAAAACTCACATGCTTGCCCTTTTTTCTCCTTCCTTTATTTGTCTTTACTCTGCTGTTCTTACTGCTTCTTAAAGAAATGTATGTTCAAATGACATTTAAATCCTCAGCTCTCCCTTCGGAGCTGAATTTGTGACGTCTTTCATTTCAGTGGCAAGATAATATGGAACCAAGACACAGCTGCAAATTCATTGCAACAATAACCCTGTCAAAAGCCTCAGCCCAAACTAAACTCTAAGGCTGAATAACCTTGGTCAGAGGAAGAAGGAGAGCAGAGGGGAGGCCTCTACTTAAAAACCCAGGATCTGTGGCTCAAACATATTTTGGAAAAGAAGCTGAGTGGCAAGAAAGAAATAACAGATTTGAATAGCAGTGAAAACTTCCATGTATCCTGAGAGCTGTGAGTCAGTGAAAACACAGCTCTCAATAATATTTAATTTTAATAATTTTCTGTTGCTGTAAATGTTCAGAACTTAGGAAGAGAGCTCATGGATTTTTCCCCCTTTTTCACTTAAATAGGTCATTGTCTACAAACCTGGCTGGGACTATTCTTACTCGAAGATGCAGGTGGCACCATCTGTCCTTAGGAGCTCTGTGCCAGACAATTCTGGCTTCACTTTGTATGTGAATTTTCTTCCTGCATAAAATTTCAATATGCAGATCCTGTGAAAATGACTCTGCCTAAAAGAGTCACAAATGCACATAGTATACAAAATAACAAAGACCTCAAGGATTAATTTTATTAAATAAAAAAATGCAAATTTATTTTTGATGTTTTCCTTTCCAGTGTCTCAATCAGAGTTTAAAATTATGTACCAAGGTGCTATGGGGACTCTTTAAGTGGGGGTTTGTTTTCCTGAAGAATACAAACATTGTCTAGCTAATATCTCTTTCTAGATATCTTGAGAACAAAAACCTCTCTTCTGTGTCAGGGACTGGTGATACACAATGCAGAATTCACTTTCTGTACCTGCACTGCCAACTCTCCAGGATGAGCCTCCTACTTGTTCCGGACATCCAGATCAGTGCCATTCCAGACCAGGAGTCTCCAAAAATAAACCTGCTTTGTTTGGGTGCTGAACATGATGAACCTACTGTTCTTCACAAAGCCAGTCTGGCCACTGCCTTGGAGAGGCAGGACCCAGATGGCCTCTGAGACCCTGTTTCCAGGCTTCTTTCCCACTAGATGTAGATCCTGAGCTGATCGTCCACACAGGACCTGTGCCTCCACAGTGGCTCAGGGGCACGGAATGGAGAAATCCCAGGACTGCCTTTTTTTTTTTTTTTTACAAGAAACGCGCCGACAACCTTNCCACAGTGGCTCAGGGGCACGGAATGGAGAAATCACAGGACTGCCTTTTTTTTTTTTTTTCACAAGAAAGCAGCAGAAGACTCTGTTGTGTTAAAATTTTTGTCTTAAAATCAGTTCACCAAGCTGTAGATGTCTAGTAGCAAGCTCCCTATTTATCAGAATATCAATTTTTCAGGGGAAACTTTGCAGCAGGGCACCAGACTGGTAAAAGGATTTACTATTAAAAGTATTTATCAATAGAGTGTGTCTGGTCTCAGTTACATCCTGTGGCTCCACTGAAGTCCACTGAACTTAGTCACGGGGAAACACAACAGAGCTCTGCTGGGATTAAACTCTCAGTTACATGCATGCAACCCCAGTGGATTCAGTGGAGATGCAAAAACATACATGATGGCAAAACTTGGCTTGTTGCTATGTATCAAAATGCAGGTGGCACCATATGCAATGGGTTTCCAGCCACTTGGCAGATGTTCACAGCTGTGGGAGAGCAGAGAAAAACTCACATAGTTAATTCACATTTGGGCAGCAGTCAGTTTGAGAAAAAACTACATTTGTTTTGTTTTTTCAATTTGCTGGTGTTATTTGTCACTTTCAAGTTTGCTGTTATTTTTGGATAGAAAAAAGCAGAACTCCCCTCCAAAAAATCAAACCTACATAATGCATGTGGTTATTGATTCCAGGACACAAATGAAGGAACAGGCACTCAAATTTTATAGAGCATATGCAAACATCTTCAGCTTATGGGTTGGCCAAATGTTACTTACCGTCTGTTTTTCCTCTCAATACCATTGTTTTTGTTCTTTAATCTAATCTATTTATCTGTGAAGGTCTGAAAGTTTGTACTCAGCAGGTATTTTGGAACATCGGAAATATATACTGTTGTTTCATAGGGAACCTAAATAACTTTGTTGTGATAAAGGACATGGGAGAGAGGAGAGCTTAAATGTAAACAATGGTGGTTTTATCCTTTGAAAAATCCAAGGGAAGCTGTGTTTGTTGACAGCAAAGCTTATTACACTGAATAGCATGTGCAATGTTCTGATCTCCTCTGATCTGCGCAGTTCCTTTTCTTTTTCCCTCTCTTGCTCTGTCTTTTCACACCAGGCCTGTGTTCAGGCAGATACAGATAATAAAATTATCACCATCTCTGAAATATAGTCCCCTTTAAAGTGTTGCTTTTCCAACTGTATTGACACTGCTTGACATCACAGATTTGAATGAATTTTTGGGCAGATCTTGATCATTCTGACCGACCTACAGTCCCTTCTCAGTCACACAGATTATGTTACAGTATTCGAAGAGAGGAGAGGAAAGCACAGTCAGCCCTCTGCTGAGGAGCTCCCCGAAAGCCAGGCCCGAGCACCCCGAGCAGGGGCTGCCAGGCTGATGCCCACAAACTCCACCGAGGCTCAGAGGCAAATTTGGTTTCTCCGTGGCGAACAGCGAAGGCTCACTGCCACCTGTGGGCAGCGAGCAGCATCCGCAGCACCGCGCTGCCGCGAGCAGCAGGAGGAGCAGGGAGAAGGTCCCGAGCTGCGAGGGCTCTGCTGTTGGAGAACCTCTGTGGCTAAGGGATCTGCAGAAACACCCATCTGCGGAAGCCAGCGGGCAGCGCTGCCTGGTTGCAGCTCGTCCTCTTCAGACCGAGCCACTGGGAGCTTCTCTCTGGCTCCAGCGGGCTTGTCTCCTGGGTGCTGGGTTATGCCTAGGCTGGGCAGCAGCTCTGGTCCGTGGTCTCTGTTGGAGTATGAAGCCTCTGTGATGGCTTTGCCCAGTTTCAGTCCTCTAGCACCCCATAAAGGATCACCACAGGTGTCCTTCTTACAGCCTGGATGCTATTGTCTCCAGACTTAAAAAAACTTGGTGATGTGGGAGACTTCATAGTCTCTGTTAGAGTGAAATTGCTGATGTTTGAAACATTATTAGTGGTGAATAGGACAAACAAATAGAAACAGACGATAGTTCTAGTCTCAAAAACCTGTTTTTCTTAAGAAATGTGGGCTAAAACTTGTTTACAGTTTAAGGATATCTTTAAAATCAGTTCTCTGGATTCAATCCAGAACTTGATTGATAGACAGCAAATGTTTTTTCAAATTATCTTTCTGGAATGGCAACTCTGATGATCTAATTTCAAATGATGTTGTGTAGGGAAAAAAAAATTTACAAAATTTTCATTGAATTGCTGAATATCTCAAGTTAGAAGAGAACATATAAGGGTCATTGAGTTCAACGTCATGCTCCTTGCCGGACTACCTAAAACGAAATCACATGATTGAATGTTCTAAGGAAGCAAGTCTCTTGAATTGAAAATAATTGTCATGACCCTAACTAACTTTTAATGTAGAGTGCCACCACGAAAATCCAAACAAAATTAAAAGGAAAGCATTAAAGTAAGGAATAGCGTACATTTAAAAAGTTCATGAATTTTTACAGCCTAAGAACTAAGTACACAACAGCAAGCGTGTATTCCTGAGCTTAGATTGTTTCTCTGTGTGTTATTCTATAATTATATCCTGTGAGAATTTAAATATCTACGCATGCCCATTTGCATACAGTTGTCTTTAAGCTGTGAGGGCTAGCATCATACTTCACGCATTCATTTGCATTCAGGAACGCACCTGTAAATTTCTCTGCCCCTGAGCAGGTGGAGACAGAGCAGAGGATCTGAGCAGAATCCAGCCACACACACACAGACACACTGAAGTCTGTATGTACGCAACAGAGTGTAATTCTCCCTGCTGTGTCCCCACCAAATGAGAATTTGCCTAGAACGAGGCTATTTACCCTTAAAATACTCATTCGTAGCTCACTGCATTTGGGGTTTATCCACTTCCCCTTCACAGAATCCCATCTCATACTGCTGCTCAGCTGCAGCCGCACCGGGGCGTTGGGGTGGCGAAAAGTGCCTTTAGGGAGCCCTGGGGTGAGCTGTGCTGTGCAGAGGGGCAAGTTGTGCAACACTCACTGTTAAGGGCTTAGGCACTGACTGCAACGGAGTTCTGCCAGACTTCTTGGCTCTGAGTGAGTTCCAAACACTGCAATAGGTATGTGATCTTATCTTCTTAATAGTGTGTAAAAACTTAGCACAATTTGGACACAGTATAAATATTGTTGACGGCGTTATTTAACGAAATTATTCATAGCAACTTAGTTCCAGCTGTACAACTCCTGCTGTGCCTCTTTCTTAATAATACGTCTATAATAAATATTTACAATGCAGTACCTGTTTCTCCAAAAGGTACAAAGATTTGTTTATGAATTCTTCTTTCAAAAACTTAGCATTTTTTTAGTATTTCCAAATTTATAATAGTTTATTATGGTTTGGGCAATATCTGGGATGGCTGTACATAAAAAGATTCAGGACATCTGTTAATCCTAGAATATTTAATTGAGTATCACTATATAAACATAACAACTTACCAAATATTTACATGTTGAGTAATAAGGAAATACGAAATTTCATTTTACATGTATCCTTGTGAATACTAATATTTTCATCAGTGTTCATGAAAACTGAGCCAGAGTAAAATGCATTTCAGTTTTTCCAAGAGCAAATACAGGATCAGCCATAAAAATAGCAGATTCTTCTAACCCAGAGGAAAGCACATGTATATGCTTGTGTGTCATATGCATGCTCGCTTAAAAGAAATTAGATAAGTTCGTGAAAAAAAAATTATCAAGGGTTATCTAAAATGAATATGCTGGCTCTGAAGCCTGTGAATTGCAGATATCTGGAAGCTGGAAGATCATGCTGGATGCTATCACTGTATGTTGATGTTTTTTCCTTTTGGTCTTCCCTAGGCCTCCAATGCTGATCTCCACGACGCAGGAAACATGGCTAAATTGACTTTTTCCTACCATACTACAAATATTCTCATATTAAGCTTGTAGGAAAGAGCATTATGTGACCTGAGAGAAATTTATGCTTTTTGTGGGGCAACAGTTTCCTCTGGCTTTGTATCTCTTCCACTTTCCAGGCTGGGAAGGGGCCTGGGCAGCTGTTGCACTGCGGTCAGGCGCACAGTCTGGAAGCAGGAAAAAGCTTGTAGGGTGAATCCTTACAAGTGGAGAAGATGGACCACAATACTGTATTGTTCTGCTTGTGCAGTCATGGCCAGAGCCCTCCCAATCTTACAGCTGTTTCTTTGTTGGTGTAACCATTATATACATCTTTCAGCAGCCAATGGGGAGAAACACCAGTAGGAAAGCAAACTGAATTCCTTTTTCTGGTCCAAATGCAGCCTGCATTTGTTATCTGCTGCCTAGAGACCCAGCTGCCTGCTTTCCCTTGCAGCTGGAAAGTCTTTTTTCTTTTCATAAAATGATAATTAATAAGACATCTTGAGTACTGGGCTCCACATTTGAAGCTTGCTGCATGGTCCTCCCCAGTACATGGGCAGCTATTTCTGTTCTGCCTTCTTGGGCTCTTGCACACCTCTAAATACTGAATTATGTGAAGGAAAGGTGTGTTACACCACTTATGCTAAAGAAAGATCACAGCGAGGGGAACAAAGGAAAGAAGAGGGGTCCTACAATGGGCTTTTGAGATAAATTTCCTCTGTCCTGTTGTCAGTGCCCAGACAAATACAGAAGTTGTACAGTTGCATTTCATGTCAATTCCATCGCATACCAATTTCCATTTCTCCTCCTCCTTGAATATTTTGCAAACACATATCTGCATGTATGTATTTGCCTTTCCTCTGCTACGGATGTGTACGTGGCCTGGGAAGAACAGCAAACAAAAATGCGTGGCTCCTAAGAGCTGCTTTCTCCTCATGCACTGTAAACAGGGACAACACTACTCCATTTTGAGGATGCAAGGTCCTTACACCACTTCTGCTGGAAGCCAAGGGGTATTCCACCATACTATCACCATAACTTCATTTAACTTTAGACTTCAGGGCTTTTAGAAATACACCACTGTGTAGGTATGGAATAGCTCTGCTTGTACTCCTGATAGTTTTGTTTCCTTCATTTTCTTCATTTTTGAGAAACTGTACTTTGTAATGGCCAGACTCGCTCTTTGCTCTCCTGAAAAGCAACGTAGAAAATACATTCAGGGCTTGGGATCAAAGTTAAATAACCATTGGATACTGAAGACCATAGACCAAAGGTAATGTACCAAAGATCCTGGACGCTGGTATATGTTTTCTCCAGCCATGAGGGTATAAAGCAGATAATGAGAGATATAAATAAGAGAACTAGAGGAAGTCTTTATCTTCCTTGAGTGCCACCTTTTGTGATTAAAGCAATCAAAAGGACTACCTTATCTAGAGCCTGTGATGGGAATCGCAGACACAAAGGAAGAGTGGCCCTGGTACTAAGACACCTGATGAAGAGCTCCTTCGCTTTGCTTCACTTTGCAGTAGGTACGGTAACATGGCACGACATGTCAAAGGTGAGGGTGGACAGCACAGACCATGGGGAAAACATCTCACTACAAGCAACTTGCACTGGCAAAATCATCTTTAATGGGCCTGTGGATGTGCTTCCTTTAACAGGTTAATATAGTCAGCATATAATACATTTCAAAATGAATTAATTTTTCTCCCAGATGTTGTCAGTCACAGGTTCCCAGCCTTGGTTTGACTTGGTGAAGTTGCATATACTCTTTCTACTCATGCTGCTCCTCAACAGGAAGGAAAAAGATCTCAATATTCTCATGGCCAGAAACACCTCTACTGTAATGCTGCTGACTACTGCTAAATTGGCTCAGGAAAATATTCTGTCCATGGCAATTGCCTACGTTGCAGATATAAAACAGCCTCAGATGATACAACTTCCGACTGGAAAAATGCAGTCCCTGAGTTACCTTTTAGTCTAAAACATCTTCTGCTCTTAGTCAGCCCTCCTGTCACCAATCTAAGATGGGCTCCTCCGTTGTTTAGGTTTCTATCTTTTCCACCAGGAAAATGTAATGTAACATAGCAAAGTCAGAAAAAAAGTCACATAAATACACGTGGATACCCTTACACTTGACATTCAACATGATTTCTGCATTTTTGATTTTTCTTACTCTTTCTTTCGCTGAACTTACATCTTCACTTTTTATTCTGCCTTTTTTGTTGTCAATAGCTGGTTGCATTTCTGCATACAAAAAAGAATAAAATTTTGGATGTCCTGGTAGTAATTTACATTCAAGTGATCACATAGCAGCATTTTAGACTAACTGACAAGTCAGTTAACTCTACCAATGACGAAATTCAGATGATCAGGTTGAACAACTACAAAACAACATAAGCGAAAAACCCCAACTAACCCACAGGAAAAAATCTCCTTCATTAACTTGCATTTGGAACTTTTTGCGTCTCTGGCTTGTACTAGCAGCTTCCTTTCAAAATCCAGTTTCAGTTGCCCACCAGTGCTGTCCCAACCTCACAATCACTCCTGGGTGTCCTGCTGCCCATGTTGCACCGTGGATCTGATCTCTTTCAAATCCTCTAGCCCTGTATTGTTGCTTTGCTGTAGGTAGAGGCCTATTCTGGTACTCATTTTTGCTACATACTGGCCTCAGGGTCTAATTCTTGCCTGCATTTCACTGAGAGCAAGAACACGTGCTAGATACTCTGGTGCCAAGCAGTGCAGGGACGTCATTCACTTCTACCACACTTTGAGCCTTCCAGTCTAGGGTCAGACTTACTATAGAAGTGTCTCTACTTCTATCTTTTTGCTTTTCCTTAAAAATAAAATGTATTTTATAACATGTCAAGCATTTCCATCTGTGTTCACATTCACTGCATGTATGATTTTTTTCAACCATCTTTTACTTTGTGTAAATCCAATTTTATTTTTTAAAAACTTATACATGAGTGTGTGTGGTGAATGAAAGGCATTGCTGAACTTGTGTATGGTGGATTTTTGCAGTGTTTATTCTGGCCATGAGAATGCAGAGATGAACCTGGCCAAGATTTGTCAGACATAATGGGTGGTTTTATTTTGATGGTTTGCTGGTATTTTTTGAGGAGATGGAGCAAATTGTGAGGAGTCTAATCTGAAGTGTGCTAAGGAGGAACTTGATTTTCAGAAAGTAACAAGCAATTTTGCCTTTGGAAACAGATGTACTAACTGGGTTGACACCAAACTTTCCCATTCCTGCTACTGCTGTCCAGAGGTATATGGGCAAGGATAGACAAGCAGCAAGAGGGCATGAGGTCACTGAAGGGGTACCTGCTTTTCCTTGTCCTCCAGGTCCCCTGTGCCCCCAGAGGCTGGCCCAGCATCCAGAAATACTTGTATCATCAGAAACAATAAAGTTGTTCCTCCTGGAAATGCTAGGGTCAGCCTGCTATGTCAGAACAAGGGAAATACAGACATCTGGAAGGACAGACAGATAGCTTGATTCTGAGACATGCACTGCAGCAGTGAGATAACAAGATATTACAATTTCCCATTAAAGATGACAGACTGGACCTGATGGGATGAGGAGCTGGCCTCCATCATGCCAAGGATGTGAGTTTCTTGAAAACTTCCTCTTGCTTTCACTTAAGCATGCTGTAATTGTGGATGTTTTTTTCACGGCTTGTGTTTACTGCCTTCGCCTGGGGAAGACCAATTCCTTGTTGGAATTACTCATGCTGGCAAGTGAAGTACAGCTCAGAGCACTCATCTGTACCCCATAATTAGCTCTGCTTTTTTTCTTGTGATACATGAAGGGTTTTTTTCCCCATTTCTAGCTTTTGTGGGGGAATTCTGTGCAAATTTCCACTCCTCTGTGTTTAAGTACTTTGTTGAGGACTGGGCCCTAAAAGATGTCTAAAATACTTTGCTGTAGAAAGATGCATACAGACAGAGCTTGCATGGATTGGGCTACAGTCAGTTACTGGAAGGGAAGCTTAACAGTCACTTATACTGTCAATTTCCCTTTGGCCTGGGTATTGCCAATGTTATCCTGAGAGTTCCTGTGGTTCCAAGCAAACCCTACTGCCCATCCATCAGCAGAATACAGGCCTTTTAATTTAGCCATGGTGATATATGTGTAACTGAGCCTAACAAAAAAACACAAGGAAAAATGCAGTTGCCCACTTCCAGTCTCCTCCCCAGCCCCCCGACCTCCCTCCTTCACTCTGCAGTGGAAAGTGAAAACAGAACTTTAGCTCTGTTTTCTTTCTCCTGGTAATCCGCTGTCAAGAGGCTGTCTGTCACTCTTTCCACCTCAATGAAAACATCATCAGCTTTTTCATTTTAAGTGTTGACTTGAGAGACAAACCAGCCCTCATTTGTACCTAAATGTTCGTCTAGAAAGTGTTTTAAGATTTCAGGTTACACTCAGCAGGCAAATGCCCAGTGGGTCTAAGGGCTTAGATGGAGCTGGCCTCTCAGCTTGGAATTTATTGATTTGATACAGTTTCTTTTCTTACTTCTGAAACACAAGGCATGCAATAGGGAAGGGGGGAAGACTTCAATTAATAGAAGCGTGAAATAAAACACATATGTAAAGGGAGGTAAACAATAGGCCAGGAGCAGAAAACATGCAGGAATCAATATTGGGAAAAAAAAAAAAAAAGGAGAAAGAAAAAAAAAAAGCAGCCTCATATTGTTGGAAAAGAAATATTCAAACAAATTAACAAACTCAAGCTTTTCATTCCATAATTGTTACAATCCCAAGCAGGACTGTGCGCACCAGTCCCTCTCTGAAGGTCTCTGCTACAGCTCTGGGTCAGTCAGCATTGTCTACAGGTCTTCTTGTTAAGCTTTACTACCCTGCACTGGAGTTTACTACAGAAGGAGGATTAACAGATTACAAATTTAAGTTGAAGAGAAGATCAATGGAGCTAGTTAAACTGGTTTACCACAGGCCATGTACAAGTTCTTATTTACCAGCTCTTATCATCTAGTGGTGTCTGACACACCACTCATTGGAGAAGGGGAGGTGTTTGTGATAAAACCGTGTGGGTAGCTGCTGGTTGGTGCAGGCCATTTTACACTGCCTGTGCTCATGATAATCCTTCATTTCTTTCTCGAATACCCATGACTTTACTCCTACAACACACACAGCAGGAACCAATTTCTTTCCGTGCTTAGAGACTCGGTGGCTAGTAATAGAGGAGCCCACAGATGCTGTACATGTTGGCACACTGGAAAGGGTACCAGGGCGCACCCTTCACAAGCCCTTAAGACCAGGCAAGACAGCAGATAATTTGATTTAAACCCCAGACTGGGCATATCCCCATATGTTGATTATGATGATAATGATTAATGATGAAACCACTCACACCCCCATGAACAGGACCAGGCAGAAGAGGGGCAAAACATGTTCTTTAGAAGTCAGATGCTATAGATATTTTCCATGCTGCTGTGTCACATCACCTGTAACTTTACTGATTTATTCTGGATTTGCACCAGAGTAGGCAACTTGTATGCAGTAGAACCTTCCATGGTCTGATGCAGTAGCTAATAAATGACACTAAGCACTCAACAATGATTCTGAAAAAGCAGAAAGTTAAAAAGTGATAGAAAAACAGAGGACAGGTGGATAAAGCTGAATGCTGAACAACTTAAAAAGTTGGAGTAATTATTCTCTACTATAACCCATAAAACCTGACTAATTTATAAGCTGACTACTCATAAGCTGTAAAAAGTTCAAGTGTTTAAGTAAGAACTGTTGAATTGGAGCAGCACTTCTGAAAAAGGCTTAGATTAAATGGAATGATTTGGTACAAAAGCAGCTTTGCTACCACATTATTTACTAGTTTCATTAGTGCAAGATCCCTGGGTGAGTTGAATAATTTGAGGTTTAGGTTTTGTATTTTTATACCTACTTGATTTTTGCTCTGTATCAATTTTTAAGGAGAATGATATAACAAACTCATTTTAGTAGTTATGTGGGAAAAGACTGAAAAGAGCCTAATCCACAGCCATAGGGGAAGTTACCCTTTCTTAGAGTAAGAGAAGAGGGGCTTAAAAATGTGTAGTTTCCATTACACAAATTCTTTTGTAGCAACAAAATGAAGCTTTTCAAAGCAAAGAGTAATGCTTCCCCTCATCTTACACATAACAGTGAAATGATAGGCTTGATTCACCACTGCTTTTTTCCCCATGAATGAAGCCACTTGGAAAGTAAATTCACGTTTTTTACTAAGAGTGAAGTTATAAATCAGTTTAACGCATGATTGATATTTTAATCCATGGTTAATCTACTTCTCCAGATCCTTAAAGGGTCCAACAACTCCAGAGATAGTTTATAACCAACTAAAATACATTAATCTCTGTAATATGGCTGTAACATCTGTTAATCATTTGTTACCCACTTGTACAGCATTTATAAATGCAACCTTTACATAAAGTTTGAATGAAATATTTTGTGTTTGTACAACACGTTCCTTTCAAGGAATGCAAAGCACTTTGAAAGCATCATTTATTTGAGTCTTATTACTGCCACGTGTCATAGGTAAGTTGTATCCTCATTTTACCAACGGCCAGGCTAAGAAATAGCTTTACATCCATATTGAAAGAAGAAAGTGGCACTTATGAGCTACATCAAATCAACAGATTTCTGTATCCCACAGACTTCCTGTATGAATTCCTGCCTGTGACTAGTGCCACACAGTGTCCACATTATGCTTCTAAAGCCTCATGCCTAGTCATGAGACCTAGGCTATTGCAATTCCTTCCTGAAGAGAATATGAATAGGTACAAGTCTTCCAAGGATTGGTCAGCAATCTCTCAGGAAGATTTTCTTGAAACTCAGGTCTGCAGAGACTTGTGTCTCCTGTTGGTAGTGCTTGCAGACTGCAGGCAGAGGGGAAACTGGTTCTGCCCATGGTCACATTCTGAAGTATGAACAAGCTCTGAAGTTTTGTTTAAAGCCTTATCTCAGCAGGGACTTGCATGTTCAAGCATGGATGTTCACCCATATGGTGGGTGTCCTTGGGCCTTGGAGTAGGCTTAGACACAGGTTTGTTTCTGCGATAGCCCTCGTCCTAGAGCTTTCGTGACACAGCGGAGGAAGGTGAGGTATGACCAAAAAGAGACGTCTAGCTTTCGTGTTCCATTTCAATCACAAGCCAGTGCTCTGTCCCTGAACAGACATTGGGTCATACAAATAGGGTTATACCATGAGTTCTGCACCTCTGTCTCTTCAGAGCCAAAGCCCTTTTCTGGGCTGAGTAAAGCAGTGCTGTCTTTGCAAGTCGTTCTTGCTATTGGCATTACCAAGGACCTCCTCTTTGCAAATAATCATTCGGTGAATCTGTTCCATCCATCACCCTTCATCTTCCTCCTGCTGGATACCATGCCTTTCTATACTACTTATTCACCTTACAATCTTTGATATCCACCAAAAACCTCTAGATATGGATGTTTTCTGTTTGCTCCTGACAAAGGATGGTCAGCAAGCTAATGGTAGAAGTTAAACTTCAAAGTTAAAGTTCAAAGTAAAGCACAAAACCAGAACTATTCAGGAGTCAAGGAATTAAAAGATGAGTGATTATACTTACTGCCAAGCTCTGCTTAACTCAATTTCAGTTCCTTGGATGTATTCATGTATCTGCTTTCTGGCTTGTGACAGGATATTTTACAGACTGTCTTATACTAAAGCCTCCTTTTTTTCTGAGACCAGGACATTTTTTCTTAGCATTTTCTGCCTAAAAAAATAATAACCAATGCTTTTTTTGGATCTCTTTTTAATATGCAGAATGAGTTGAAAGGCTATACCAGAATAAATTTAGAGCGAGTGAATTTGATAAATACACCTGGTCTGAAGGGCTCCCCCAGCCATGGAAACAGTTACAGCAGCGTGAGGCCTACTCCAAAGGATCATGAGTACCTTGTGGTCGTTACTCTACCTTGGTGACCCCTTAATGAGGCAGGATTTGCAATTTGTGGAGTTGGTAGGAAAAGCTGTTCAAGCAAGAGGTTCAGGGAAATACAGCCTTCCTCTGTGAGATCCTTCACCACAGCCTCAAGGGAAATAGTCTTGTAGGTACCTGTTAGTGTTTGGACAGTCCTGCAGCAGCCCTGCTCTTTGCTCCCAGCCTGCAGTGGCTGCTCCTTGGGAAGGCTTAGCTCCGGAGAGTGAAAAGATACTGAACTCACACATCACGACCCTGGGCACCAATCAGCAGCACAGCATTGCTCCCTGATCCAAGTCCAGTGGTACTGTGACCAGTGGCACAAATTTTGCTCACTGAAACAAACTTTTGATATACTTGCCTTGCAGACTGCTGTATGTTACAGGCAAATCTGGGTAAGCTGCAACCAAATATGACTTGGGTTCTGAAAACAGTCTAGCTGGGACAACACAGTCCTTAACAACACCCTGAATCAGAAGCTTGCTCATGCTGTTTTTTCTCAGCTT
Organism: Ifrita kowaldi; assembly: GCA_013398055.1. Taxonomy (NCBI): domain Eukaryota; kingdom Metazoa; phylum Chordata; class Aves; order Passeriformes; family Cinclosomatidae; genus Ifrita; species Ifrita kowaldi. The sequence goes on along the minus strand of VZRS01002652.1, from coordinate 24,468 downwards.
TAAGCCCTTTCACCATTTTTTCTTACGTGTTAGCATTTGTACGGATGGCTTCCCTAATCCTCTGGTACCTGATAATATCATACTGCTCCTCCCTTACACATTGACAGCCCCTCAGACTGGGATGTACCTTACCCATGACTACTCTCCCAGCTGTCTGGCTCTGTGATGCCCAGTATCCACCTTAGTTCAGTAGCAAAAAATCTTTCTAAAAAAAAAGACTCAGGCCTTCACTTGTCCTTATTTACCCCTTTTTTCCTATCAGACCAAAGTATCACTGCTGCTGACTTTTCATATCAACACAGAGACTACCCACCTTAACATCAGAATCCTTTGGATACCAAGGGTTACCAAAGTGGTGGCCTGGGTAAATATTATTTCCCAAGTAAGTGGTTGAACAAGCACTGATGGATGTATGCCTGACTGACAAAAACTATTTAAAAGTATTTGGTGTTTGTCTTCTCCCATAGCGTGTGTCCTTTAACGGGAAATGTATTTGTCCATCTCCTCTGATTCTAGCTCTTCTAAGATGTGACAGTCGGACGATCTCAGCACAGGTCTGCACCCTGTGAGAGCTGTGTTGTGTTCTGCCCAACTATTAGGGTCCACTTCTCTGCCACAGAAACTCCATGAATTCACAGCTTGTAAAAACAACCTTGGGTACTTTGTTCCTGTATTATTACAAATGTCACAGTGTCCAGTTGCTAACAGGCATATCGAGTTCAGACAGTCCATGACTGAAAAACACGTAATTGTACAGCCTAAAATTTCCTGCATACCTTACAGTGTCTGTAACTTGTTTCAGAACAATGTTTCTGGTGCTTTTAGGCTTGCCTACCAGTTCCCAAGTTTAACTTAACACATGGCTCATCCTATTTCAGGGTGACAGTCCGTTCTCTGCAGTGTTTCTCCAGAGAGAAATTCCACTGGGAGAACGGTGCTCTTGTATAATCAGAGAAGACAGGTTTGTAAGGGATAAAAGCTGTCTACTTCCTCCTTCTCCTCAGGGAGACTTAACTGCATTAGGTCGTTTCTGAGTTCCCTTCACTGATCTCTGGCATTGGCAACTTCTTGCAAAGAACTATCCTCCACTGAAGTTTCATAGAATTATAGTATCATAGAATGGCTTGGGTTGGAAGGGACCTTGGAGACCATCCAGTTTCAAACCCCCACCATGGGCAGGGCCACCTCCTACTCGACCAGGTTGGTCAGAGCAACCTGGCCTTGAATAGGGCATCCACAGCTTCTCTGGGCAATCTGTTCCAGCACCTCACCACCATCACAGTAAAGGATTTCTTCCTAATACCTAACCTAAACCTACTCTCTTTCAGTTTAAGTTTGTGCACCTTTCTCCTACCACTGGTTGTTGTTGTAGATTGAGAGTGTGAATGTCGCCCTAGGGATGCTTTCTGAGGACTTTATGCCCTGACCAGCTTCATAAACTTGCATTCTAACCTGAGCAGCTTTCCCCATGCTTTTGCTTTTTTAGTGGCCAAATTCTGGACCTTACATTAATTTGTTTTTGAGTATTTTACCCCATGCACATGTGACCCTCTGGTTCCCTTGCCAAGAGCTCTCTAAAATGAGATGACTCTCTTTTCAGCCCTGAATTGTAGACACACACAGGCCAACCAGCTACACAAATCTTTTCCACTTTCCATGTAGACTTCTGTCTACACTCAGGACTGTTGATAACATTCATTATTGTTCCATACTCCTACAGTGGATACTTTTTAGTCACTTCAACTCTTGGTACACCAGTTTGCAAGAGAGTCTGGCAGGTATTCCCTTGCCATTGAGTGGAGGTTCTGTTAGTCAGCAGCACATAACATGGGAGCCGGGATAACGTAAACTGCTCCAAGTGTGTCTCACAAGGTGCATTAAAAAGTTACAGTTCCCCATGTTATCCTCTTTGAGAGACGAAAATTGCTTGTCTCTTTGTGACTGGCTGAAAGTCATTTACATCTCCTTGCTGCAGATAGAAGGCCCTGCCTGAAATCTGGCCAGACTGTAGAGAATAGAGGGTTAACAACAGGACAAACAGCCCTTCCCATGCCTTGATATCCAGACTGTCACAGACTGAAAACTCAGCTTTGCATTAGTGCTGAGTGAAGACTGAGGGAAGAAAGGGGAAAGGAATTCTGTACTTGCTGGTGCACAGAAAGGTCTCTGTGTGTCTTGAAGAAAACAAGGAGTTTAATGGAGAGAGTAGGATACCAGATTACTCACCTGAAAGAAGTATTCGATTTTCTTCATTGTGACAACTATCCGGCTGCCTTGTACCGCCTCCTTTCAGGCATGGTTGCCCCAATGCAGCCCACATGGCCAGCTTGCCTAAGTCAGCCCTGGCTGGAGCACTGCCCAGCATGCACTTCCTTGGCCAATGTGCAAAGCAGGTCAGCAGTTTGAAGGGATTTGTCCTCTAAAGGAGACCTGCAGCACTCAAAGGGGGAAACTCATTCCAGAGACCATACTAGAGCATCTTGTTTTGAAAACCCTTCCTGAATGATGTGCAAAATACTGGATGGATGCATCACGCACTTGGCCTTTTAGCAAGGCCTATTTTTATCAATTATTGCAGAACAAAACCAGACAAAAACCTCTGGAGGGCAGCCACACAATTTAAGCTTGTTCTTGAAGGTCTCACAGTATTTTGACTCTTCTTTGTTCTTTATGAAGCCTGGAAGAGTGAAGTGTGCAGAATTATTCATTATATGCCCAAATTGTAGACTTTATAAAGAATGCTACAAATTCTTGGTTTTGGAAAGAGATTTTTGCTCTCAGTTTCTCTGACTTTTTAAAGTCACCTCATTTGTGCATTTTGTTCTGTTTTGGCCTTCTCGCCCGTCTCACATGCAGCCAGTGTGTTATAAATGCTGATTGATCCCACAGTGGACAAACTGAAGACCCAGTTGCTTATATCTCCTGTAGATTCTTAACCTCCCTTAAATTACTTCATGACTTCTGATAGCTCCTTTTTCTCAGTTAAAGTCACTTGGGAATCTGTTTAATAAAAAATATAAATTACATAAATCCTAACAACTTCTGAAGTTATACTGGCCACCAGGTATCTTTTTGTAATGTGTTTCAGGCACAGTTTTAACTTACACTAATTTTGTGTTTCTCCTATCAGTACATACCAGTGGTAGTAGAGTCTGGAATTTCTGGAGCTAGCTTTCCAGCAGAAGAGAAGTCAGGGACACAACTGAAGTAAGGGAGAGTTTAATGCCCAGAACCCATGTTGTGCACTTCTGGTTAGGACAACAGAGTAAAGAGCTTTCCCACATGACAAAATTTTCTTCAATGCTAGGCAAATGTACATGGAAGTCTTTATCCTAAAGGCATTGCAAAAGGTTATGACATTAGCATGATTAAGAAAAATAGAAGATGGCAAGAAGGCTTCTAGTTCCTGTTCCAGGGAGTGTTCAGCATCAAGAAACACAGATGAGTCAACTGGCTGTAAAGAGAAGAGATAGCCAAAGATATGTCACAAACGGTGAAAACATAAGCAAACCCTTTGCCTAAAATGATTAGTTTTCCAGTCCCTGCAGGCCTTATCATCACAACTTCATCCACTTCAGAGGTCAAACTGCCTCTGTTACTTGGCGCTCAAGCACACAGTGGCCTAACCCACAGCTCTGCAAAGAGAAGCAGCTAGGAAAAGGACTTCAGGAATGGACTATTTGGAAAAACTGCTTCAATTTAGGGAGCTGGTTTTGCTAAGAGCAAAAGTAAACAGAAGCCTTCTATTTTCATATCTAATATATATAATATAATTAGTATAATAGCATCAGCAATTGAAAACCAGCTACTAAATAAAGATGCTCTATAAAATGTATTAAAAAAATTGTTGACTCTTATTCATGATTCTCTAAATATCACATCATTAGCATTTTGTGCACTCTGTGTTCTTCTAGAGAATATAGAAAATTGCCTGGAGCATCATCACTGATACAATTCCAAATAATTGCATAGGAAGTGATCCGTCTTTATAGTACGCTTTGTGGGATACACAAATAATGAACTCACCTGGCTGACAACTTTTTATGGTGCTTTACGAAATGAAGCAAACATTGTCTTAGGACCACAGTGAAGTATCATGCCTGCAGTTTGATTTCCAGCAGGGCACATTCCACCTTGAGTTAGTTTTCAACCACTTGCCAAAAAAAGAAAAATAAGCTGCTGCATTTGGATATGGAGTGTGAAATCACCCGGATGGGAGTAATGTGAGTGCACATAATTGTACACCTGTTAGTTATTTCTGAGAAACTAACCTGTTCATGCTACAATTAGGTACAGTGTAAATCACAAAGACAGAAAACACATTCAATCAGTTGGACATGGTGACGGGAAAAAAAATCAGATTTCATGGCTTGATAGAAAAATCACACTAAGGTCTAAATGAATTATTTCTATGACTCAAATAAATTATCATCCAGGCTTACGTTGGTATTAACAAGATGAACATTTTGGAGAGAGAGAATTATATACTCTAGGGAAAGGTGGGTGTAAATCACTGCAGTCAAAGATACAAGGGTTTAGCTAGGGTATGCACTGAGAGTGCTTCTAGTGGGGAGTCCAGTGAGAAATTTCCTTGATGTGAATGGTACCATATCTGGTGCATTTTCCAGACATAAGCCCACAAAACTTCCATTTGCAGTGTCAAAAGATGATTTGCTGGCATCACATCAGCAACCCTGTGTTTTGAAGATAAATGTAAACCAAGGCTGTGGCAGCAGGCTTCAACACCATGTCAGCAACACAGAAGGAGTCTCAACTGCAGTGTTTTGGTGTGACAGAGAAATATGTGAGCTTTAAACACTCCAAGGAATTTAGAACTTGACCATTCAATACTGGTAACCCTAACTAACACAAGTGGCCTGGCACTGTTCAGATGCTGGCAGCTTGACATGGTGCCATTCCCTTTCTGAGTAGTTTGTGTCTCACAGAATTCACTGGTGTGCTGTTATGTGCCATGCATGTGCCATGCATCGGGCATGGCATCTGCATGCATCTTCTTCCAAAAAATACATTACTTCTACAAGAAGTTGTCTAAGTTGGCATTTTTGCTCAAATGAGAATACACATAGGATGGTAAGCAGGTGATTTTGTAGGTTTCTGTAGCACTGAAAAAAAAGAATAATTGCATTTTACCCGTATACTTTTAAAACTCCAACAGAGATTTCCTAGGGAGCCATGAGAGAAGTAAAAAGCCTATATGTGTGAATATATAGGCATTGTGTGAAATGCTCATTTGGTATGGCTATGTGTCCTGAAATAACAACGTGCATCAACAGCTACACCAACATTACATTGGTGTATGCCCTGAAATCGTGACCTGAATCAGCAACAAGCATTATGTTACAAGAAAAAATACTAAATGACTTTTTTACACACAACTTTTAGCTCAGCAAGCCCTGAGACTTTTTTTTTTTTTGACCACATAAGCCTTTATTTAAAGCTTCCTGAAGGCAGCAGAATGTCTCCATTGTCTGCATTGCCTTAGATGGAGTACACTGAGTATAACTTACTGTGCATGTTGACAATCCTCTTTCTAAAATCATTAGTCAAGTGCAAGACCACTGAAATCCATGGTAGTGCAGATATGCAAAATGAGTAAGAGATGAGCACAGTAACAAGAACATGCAGTGTCTCTTATGAAATCATTGACCATTTAATTTGTGCTAACATATTTAAATTTCCTTTGATTTGTAGGCTTTCCAAGACAAAAAATAGTGGTGCCCAGCCAACAACTTAAATATCTCTTAAGGTCATAAATACAACCCTCAGTCTTTGCACATACCCAATATTAGTGTTGATTCCACTTAGATGTGACTTCTGAGGAAGTAATTTATATGGTCCATATGTATGTTCTCCTCTATTGCACCTTCAAACTTACAGCATTTGGACTCCTGTGAAAACAGGTCTTTCTTTGATGTAATAGGCATGTGTTTATGTATTAGAAAAAGTCAGCTTTAGCACTTGTAAATCTTGCATAATCACTTCTTGATCTGGGCCGTACTGGGTGGCATCTTCTGTCATGATTACTGAGAACAAACAGATAAAAGAGATTATCACAATGGAACTGGTGTCTGAGTGAATTTGGATCTTTATTGTGTCATACTCATTGAGCAGGTCTAAATATCCAAGGTATAAAGCAAGTTAGATGTAATGATACTTCTTCAGAACATTAAAAAGTAACTTGTTTATTAAACAAATGCTTTCAGAATGAAATCTTAATGTCTGTAAGTAAGACAGAGGATGGTCAGCAATCATTCTACTACAGCTAAGAAAAAGAGTTAAGGGAAAATCAGATCAGAGCATGGGTTGATAGCCCTCTAACTGAAGGAATTACCTCTCTTTAAAGGGAAAAAAGTGGAATGGATTGTTAGTATGGCTGAGCTGGGGTTTATAAAGCTTACATTGTATAAAAGCTAACAGGACAAGTGAGTTTGCCAGTAAAGCCAACATGTATGCCCTGTATACACTGGGGCTAGGTTTGTGATGCCAGCCTCTCTCTACCACCGAACTATGTCCCAGAGCTGGCCACCCTTGATCTGAGGGCAGCAGGATGCTGGCCATCTCAGCACAGCAGGGGCTGTGTCTTTGAGCAGCCTGCTACAATAATAAACACCGAGGTGAATGGTAGGAGTGGTGAAGAAATGATCTGCACTTTCTGCAAAGTACATTTTGAGATGTACTGCCGACTGAGTATTTTTAATTTCATCTTAATGCTGAAAAAGAACTCCAACAAAGTCAACCTGGGAATTGTGAACCAAATGAAATAAGTGTTAATTTGGTAAATTCTTGTACAAGATCCTCTTTCGTGATTAGTAACTGAAGTGTGGACACTAGGTCTGCTTGAAAGGGTACGTCTGTCATCATTAACAAGATTAGAGTACACAAGGCTTTGAAACAGAGGAAAGCTGATCTCCTAGTGTAGCTTGATGCCTTCAACACAATTTCCAGGGAATCAGCACATCTGTAGGCAAAACAGAGCAAGGACATGCCAGCTAAAACAGTGTGCAGAAGAGCAGAACAGAAAAGGCTGAAAGGGTCTTTCCCCTCTGCAGCAATTATCCCTTGGCTAACATAGAGGAACAGAGCAGAGGGAAGTATCAGCAGATGAGGATTTCCCTCAGGAAAAAAACATCCTTATGCTGTCCTGGGACACAAGCAGCCCAGAGCTTGAAAAAGAGAGAAAGGAATTTGCTGCGATTTTTTCTTCAGTAGCTGCAATGGTCGTTGCACAATCTGTTGGCCAAAACTACACAGCTCAGTGTAAAGTGCAGTACTCACACCGTCTGTTTGCAGGAATGAGATAGAAAAGGAGATTGCAAGATGGGGGGGGGAATAAAACTAAAAAGCCACTGCTCCTTGTAGCAGAAACTAGCAAAAAATTCCGTTCCAAAATAAAACAAAAGTAGTTATTTCCCAGAAAAACCGAAGGAAATATGTTTGCATTTCAGCTTCTATGGGAGACACTGCTGTGCAACTTGTCAAACTCAGAGGTAGCAGCAGAGAGAGCAAAGGAGATGTGTTGGTATTGAGAACCTGAGGAGACCCCTTTGTCTATACCTGATTTGGATCTGGGCAGACACTTCTACCTGAATTCAGAGTCTGTAAGTTGTTTTTATACTGTCAATATTTTCGTAAATATAAGAATTAAAAAGTCAAAAAAATCTCAGAGAATCCCTTAAAGCTTTTCTTTTAAAATATATTTCAACGTGAATTAAACTGTAAATGATGCAGGCAGAAAAAAATGAATGCAGTAGGATGAAAAACAGACACCTGTGAGGTGTTCTGAACAACTCAGACTTGAAAAAGCAGAGTGATTTATAATGCTTGATCCTTTTTTTTGTTAATGCTTTTCTCCCTAAATATATTTATTGTCCAAGTCCAGCAGGTTCTCAGTATCAGACTGACATAATGATAGCTTTTCTCTGTCAAGAGAGAGAAAACAGTTTGCTACATGCTTGCCTGACACTCCTCATTATCATCTGCACAAAACAGGCACTGAAAGAGAAGAAGAAATCAGAAAAACTAACCCCTCTTCCTGGAGTCATTCATCAAGAGCTTTAGTAGCAAATGTTCCCAAACTTGCAACACAACCTCTTGAAACAAGAGCTGACTTCTTGCTAAATTCCAATATTAGTCACAGTTCTGCGGTCACAGCTCTTTGTTTTTAAATAGAAACCTTTCTCATGGCTGTGACAAGTTACTTTGTGGAGGTAAGAAAGGAAGGTAGGCTAGCTTAGACTGCTGTTTGCTGTCCTCTGTTGCAGGTGACCACAGAGGGCAGGATGGAGGCGGGAGGAACAAAACAAGCTCTCCAGAGGCTGACAGACGCAGGGTTTTCTGGAGGGTGAACAATACAGACAGTGTTACCCACAAATGGGACTTTTCAACACCCTTGGAAAGGAGAAAACTTAAAAAATTAAACACTCTGCAGTGGGTTCCTAGTGGCTTGCACTCATTGCCAGCTACAGCCAAACAAGCCTGCTTGTATAAGCTTGTTTAAGGGGAGAAATACATCTGATCCGTATGGCATTTGAAGATGATTAATGAGAGGGCTTCTGACAGGATAAACTTTCTCTCCTTTTATATGTCCTTGGCTTTAGGCAGCACCTGCTCACTGCAGCAATGCGCTATCTGGAGATCTGTCACTGGAGCTGGCCATCTGCGTCAGCAGGGCTTAGGGCTCCCGCATCGGGCTGTGCACAAGGATGCATTACAGTCTGTAATGGTGGCAGAAACTATTGGGAGTGCCAGGGCTTAGGGCAAAAGTCCCATCGGACATGGACTCTGTCTCCCTGTGACCACATGGAGTACCATAAGAAAGCTCATGTGAAATGTGCAATCTCAGCCCTGCTCCTGGTGGCTTGCACTCACACCCACACGCCTCTCCTGACCACAGCAGCAAGGCTGCTGACTCCTTGGGGCTGGAGATCAAACTGATCTGCCAGCTGATCCATACCGGGGATAGTGACTCAACCACTTCACTGGGGAGCCTTTTCCAGAACAAAGAATTAAGTGTAATGGATCAGGCTTAACATACGGCCATTGTAGACAATGGAAAGTTAGAAAGAATAATTTCCAGACACAGTATGCGCTCAATAATCCTGGTCCCCCCAATTTGAGTACCACAGCTTTCACATGGTAATGCAGACACATTATTAAAACTCTGGGGGAAAAAAGTCTCCCCCAAAGAGTTCTTTAGAAGTTAAGCAGATTAACATTACCCCATTATTGCTGAAACTTACCTGTAATATAAAGTTCCGCAAGCTGTCAACATCTGATAATGGTAATTTCTCCTAGAGGAGAGTGAGGTAGTACATTATGTTTCATATGTTGTGATTTCATAACGTGTGGCATGGTTTCAATGATAAAGTGCAGACATCATGGAAACAGTGGAGCAAACACCTGTTTGAAAGGGAAACTGAATAGTTGTTGCACCTGGGATTCTTACAATTTTTCTGGCATAAAATGAAGCTAAACCAGCCCCATGAGTCCTCTATGCCTCTTCTTCATGTTAATTTCTGCCACCTACCAAGACAGCTTGCAGAGTGAAGACATCCATAAAATATAGTACCTTCATTCTTACCACTCTGTAACTTCTAGTTCTAGACTATTTAAAGTTTCCAAAGCCAACTCCAGGCAAGCAAAAAGCCACTGTTTTTCCAAGTAAACAATAAATACAATAAACCCTCCCTGCCCAATATTTCCTTTGTATGCCAAGTAATGTATACAAAACACCTGAATGCCAATAAAAAGAAAAGCTGTAGCAAGATAGCAAAATACTTAGGTTTTAAAAAAAGAGTCTATGAAACCCATTTCTAACAAACATTAGACCTGAAGAAATCCCATGCACATTCAAAACCGTTTGTTAACAAAGAAGTGCTGATTACATCAATGTAGACTCTGTGATTCCTCATGTTCTTGTGCTTACCATATAATATTGCAATTCTAGTGATGAAAGTAACTTTACATGTTAGACCTCAGTGATGAAATGCTAACATGTTTCCAAATCCATTTCATTGTGAGGGTTTGTGTTGCATGTCATAAAGTAGCAGTTCTCTTGAAAAGTGCCCGTGCTGCCAGCAAGAGCTCTTTTCTGCAAAGGCAATTGTGAGCTTAAACACCATGCACCTGCATCCAAGATACGGAGGAATAAAGCAGAAAAATAAAACCAGCCATGCAGACAGTTGGAGAGTCAGCTACGCAGGAGACCAGTCCTAAATGCTGTGAAACCCTGGGTGCATCAGGATGTAGGATTCTGATCCCAGCTCTGTTGTGCGGGCTCTCTCCTGACTCAGGTTGCTGAGCCCATGGCAGGGACTGCTTAGCTGGGTGTGGGTCTCCTGGGGAGAATTTTACAGGCAGGCTGATTGATGTAGGCAGATTTCTTACCTGGGTTACTTAAAGTCAGTGCTTTAATTGCTTGTAGGGGGCATGCCAGCATCAGCCTTAGCAGAGTACACCAGCAGGAACTGAAGAACAAGCCCTACATTTAACTTGATCATCCTCATGTTTTCTGACCCCATCCTCAGCCTCTGTGAAGAAGGACCAGACATAGTTTTTCTTAGCACGGCACTCTCTGGTGTACTGATAAACATCAAAAAATTTGAGAGCATTACAAGGGGATCAGAACAGAATGTCAAAGGTCTATTTTGCCAAGACTGCAAAGACTTTCTTTATTCTCAGACTACAGGAAACCTTTTGGGTTTCTCTGTATATTTTCTTTTAATAAAGGCACCTACTGTACTTTAGATGTCTAAGTAACAAAATCAAAGCCACACTGTTAGTGTAGGAATTATGATCTTCCATATTCAAAGAATAAACTGAAATACAATTCTTGTCAAATCTGGTGAGAACTTTGCTGAAGTGTAGTTCTTCTGCAGCAGCAATGATGTCCTGCTCTGAAAGAGAGATTTCTGTCATACTAACAGTGAAAATGAAATGTAGGATCTGATTTCTGTATCTACGCCCTTTCTCCTGTAACTAGAGCTGGGACGTTGCTGTGAGCTTCCTGGAAACGATTGAAATTTTGTGAGAGGGAAGTAGACCAGCCTAGTTTCCATGAGTGGTCAGAAATGTCTACCTGTGTCAGCTGCATGCAGACACTGAATTGCTAATGACCTAAGGAGCAGTGGCTCTATGGTGACAGTCTCATTTTAGTGGGGAAAGCTCTAGTCATCCTGATTATCGTGCAGGACTGCAGCAGTCCTTCTTGTTCTTTTGGGGGAGAAAGCTGGAAAGTTGGGGATTTACAGACCTTCAACATCAGTTCGATAGGAGACATTTTATAGAGACTTGCAGGTCCGTAAACCAGAAATATATTTTTCTTATCTTAAAAACATATTGCTGGCTATCGAATGAGAGCAAAAGCTCCAGGCAGATGGCAGTGAGAAACTGTGACAGTGAGAAACTGTGACAGTATTCTGTTGCTGTTCCAAACGGATACTCACATACTAACGCAGACTGATACTGTTGATACTCATGAAGACTTGTAGCTGTCCTGACTCCTGTTCATTTGCTGCTGAACAGACACATGGGAGTAGCAATCTTCGATCACATAAAAATATCCAGCCATCACAGCATCCGATAAGGACCAAACACAAATTCTGGGAAAGGAATGAATTATAAGAAAAACGTGTTGTGATATATCCCCTAAATAATTATTCCATCTCCCATGAATTGTTAAGGTAATTTCTGAGCCAAAGGTACTAACTTTGTATTTTATAATCCTTGGTGGATTTCTCATACGTGTTTGTCTACCTGATTTTCCAACTTGTTTAAAATTTTAGAAGCCATATTGTCCTGTAGCAGCCTGTTTCACAGAATATTCCATTCCCAGTCTGCACTGAAATAAACTTTTCCTTCTCTTTGTGTGGAATCTCCCGTGTTAGTTTAATTTGTTACCGTACCTCTTGGATGCCGACAATATTATTTCATAGCTGTTAGGAAGTTTCAAAATAAAAGTGCTTTACACTTAAAAACAATTACCTCTAACTACGTGAAGTTGACTTTAGAATATGTTTAGACTTTTTTAGACCTATCACATTAATAGTTTTCTGAGCTGTAATAACTGAATAATAATCTCCACATAACAGCAACAAAGAAGAAAGGGTAACAAAAGGAACATGTGCCATGTCTTAATACTGGAGCTGAAAGAGAGCAAGGTTTGAAAAACAATGCATCAACAGAACCCCAGTTCTGCAGAAACAAAGGTATTACTTTCTTCTTGCCCTGTTCCAGGGGATGGCATCCTGTGAAATTAATGCGGAGCAAGAGGAAGACATGTAGAAAGTAGTAACCTTACTGTACATAACAGACCAGAACTCTGTGAAGTTCACCATTCCATTAAATTGAGAAGGTATCTTGGTTTTATGGGGAAGGCAACTTTATGAGCAAAATAACACATAGCGCAATAGCAACCATGGGAGCAAAATTCTGAAATGAGGCTGCTCTCAAGGACTAGAAGGGAAAGCTCTCTGGCACATCACAGTTACCACTGTCTCATTCTCCTTTTCCCTGTATGTCTTTCTATCCTCACCAGAAAATGTGACAACTGTGAAGTGGTTTTGCAGATCAGAACATCCACGATGAAATCATGAAAACTCATGCATCTCAGGAAAACAAAATTCCTTTAGAAACGGCTGGAAATACGCCGGAGGGAGAAGCAGAAAGTGCTGGTTAAAGAAGAACTCAAGCCGTTCTTAAAGACTCAGATATTCCCCATACTTGGTAAGCATCAGTGAGGCAGAAACATCCAACCCAATGGGACAGGTCTAGAAGAAGATCTTCTGGAAGCTAGGGCTAGTTAGGAATACATGCTACACGGATCTGCTTGGGCAGATTGCTTTAAACTTCAGCACTGCTGGCACAGACTGAATAACAACAGAAGGCTTTTAGAAGTGCCAAAACTGAACAGCAAACTCATGGATCAAAAATTTTCTTCCTTTCTGGTTACCTGTGGTTTACTGTCAAACATACCCTCCAGACGTCCTGAACTCAGGTTTTGCCTAAGAGCAGAAATCTCTCTTCCATACCCTCAATATGCAGTGAAGCTCTGAAATAGTTAAATAGGCCAAGTGACACATGGGTATTTGCCTCTGTTTTGAAGTTTAAAGGAAGAAAAAAACCTCCATCACTTGCAAATCCTATGCAAGTTCCTGCAGGCAGAGCATAAGGGTGAAAAAGCCCTGCCACATCTGTGTTTATTATGACAAATACCTTTTAAACTCCCAGTCTGCATTGCAAATGTTGGTTATTTTTAACAATATACGATGAAGGGGGAAAAATGAAGGGTGTGTCCCAGCCTCCACCCTTATGCCATTATCAGAAGATCTACTTCGAGAGAATTACTTTTCTGCATTATCTGTCAGCTCCCCACTGTCAATGTCAAATTAAAAAACAAAAAAGAAAGACAGGAGACTAACCCTGTGTTCCTTGCATCTGTAAATGCTTTCCCAGCAATGTCAGCATGGGGATGAGAGAAGTCAACTCTCAATAGACCAATCCACTCATAGAGAAAGAATAACAAGCAGGTTAACTTAAGTCTTAATTAGGTGTTCCTATCTGTTGAATTTCCATACCTCAAAAGTATAGAACAGGAGAGAAAACCCAAGTGTTCCAAGGGAGACTCAAAAATTTTCCACTTTACTCTGAGACATCTTGTGTCAGCCTTGGGTAAAACAAGCCGTAGTCAAAAGAATCAGGTGGCATAGATGGACACTATAAATCTTTGCATAGCAGGGAAGGTTGTATACTGGGATGGTTTAGGTGGAAATCAACACAAAAATAATTCCTGTGCGAAATAATTTGCTTTACATTGTATGCTGTGCTATTTCTATAGAATCTGTGTGCATGGATCAGGTGTTTTTCCCCACACTATTCTGAAATGCCAGAATAACTGTTTCTTGAGTATCACTACAGGTCTGCACTGATGCTGTACCATCGATGGTTGCTCTAGTTAACTTCAAAAGGTTCACTTTAAGGCAACTATTGCTGCTCCTAAGACAAGGAGACCAACAGGACATACCTGCGCTTCCTGGTACTTGTACTGAAGATGTTTCATAGATATTGGTCACTGATTGCCACAGAAGCTTTGCAAAACCATTTAACTATTAAAGTGTCTTTATTTACTAAAACTATTCAAGGCATTAAGCAATTTTCCTTTCCATCTGGCCAAAGTCACCATCAGTGTGTGCTTTAAAAATTGTACAGCTGCCTTATTTTACCGCTAAACATTGGCATCACTGCTTTGGAAGCAGGTATGGTTGGAGCTGGTTTATTTGCTGCGTTATGCAAAAGAAAAGTCTGTTTTAAGATGACCTATAGGAGGCACTTCATCAAAACTTTAAATGTGCAGTAAGCTGAGTTTCTAAATGCTCAGACGGACACAGGCATAGAGCAAGGCATGACGAGCAAGTACAGTACAGCAGTAAGAGATCACAGCTCTTAGTGGAAGCTGAGCTTCTGCCTTTTTTAACACCTTCACAAAAGCATTTTCTGAAAGTGGAGTGTCTTTAAGAGGTATGAGTTCTTGTGCTAATGTAGTTTACTATTTGTATATTACTATAATGTAGTTTACTACTACATAAGTAAAACTATATGATCCATAAAATGATTAATATGACCAGCCTATATGAGCCTGAACATGGCTGAGTGGCTGCCTAGACCAGTAAATCAAGGGCTTGACTATAATGAAATTACTATCTAAAGTCTCACTGACTTCATCAAAGCTCACATTTTATCAGCAGGTTTTTGGCTTAAAGGTTTTGCCAGGAGAAAAGTGTGATAGCAGCCTTTAGGAAATCTTGAAGAAAAGCCCATGCCTTCTAGTGATGTACGAGTGCCCCTAGCAAGCAAATGTTTGTGAAAAACAATCTAGGTTATTTTTTTACTGGACATGCTTATGTGTCTCAGCCTTAAAATGTTAGAAGTGTATCAATGCACAAAAATACCTAAATATTATTACAGGAATTTATGTGTCAGTGGAACACTGAAAAGGTGCTTTCTCAGTCAATAAATGAGAGGACACCAGGACAACCCTCTTGCTGGTGAAGTTCCTTCTAAATATATTTACTTACACATAGAAGCAAGCTACTGAATAAAAGTCTTGCTGACTAGTCACTTTTACTCTTGCATTTTTCTATTGGCATATTTCACTGTTACAACCCAGTTAAAGGAATGTTGTAGACATGGTAAGCAGGTGGAACTCTCTAAATGCACACAGTCACACCTGAAAGGCTTGCTCAATAAAGAAATAAGGAACTTTGGCCAGAGTTTTTATTTTGTTAAAGAAACACTGTTTTATTAATGTTAACTGTTGCTATAAAACTAATTGAAATTCTTGCTGAGACAACAGTTTCAACTGATGCAGCTGAGTTCCAGTCTTCAAAAATGTAGAAAGCTATTTCTGTATGTAATAATACTGCAGTATGGGCTCCTGGGCAAGAGGCTGCTGTCAGTCCTTGCTCCAATTTCGGAGAATACTTCCACTCTTCTCTACCACATCTCCCCAGCTTTATAATCTGCAACACTACAAAACCCTTCAGAACAAGACAAAAATGAGGTTTATTGTAAGCCATGTGGACTCCTGGGAGAGAAGGACTGTGCATGCTGGCTGTTTTTGCTAAGCCCCTGAGAGAAGAACAATGAAACAGAAATCTTGTAAAGGATTTATGATGCCTGGGATTAAGGAAATGTGTGAATGCTCTTGCTTAACTAGTCTGAGATAAGAGAAACATGTGGAACCCTTCAGAGCAACATAAGTAATGTTTCAGTGCAGGTGCTAAATAAAACAAACACTTGTATCAAAGCTCTTGTCCAGACATCAAATAAACAAACAGATTGAAACATAGTTCAGAAGTGAATTTAGGAAACTATTCCAGTGACTATAAACATAATGGAATGTCTGAGGCTGTTATGGGAACATAAGCTGCATTCCCCTGCACAACTGTACCTGGATTCATTTGCTTCACAGGAGACTTTGGGATGCAGTTTTCACAAAGGTGAAGGTCTGGAGTTATCCATCACAGCTAAAAAGAAGAGGGTTAAACTGTTAATCTCTTACCTCTGAACCTGTTACGTTTAGAGTCTTTCTATATTTTAGTCTTTCTGGGAGAACTTGTAGAGGTTGTTTTGTGTCATGTCTCCTAGGTCCCAAAATTACCACAATAACACTCCATGGAGTAGTATTTTTTTTTACTAGGAAGGCACCAACGGATCATTTGGCTTGATATCAGGAATGACAAGAACCACAGAACACTTTCCTGTGGCTCTTGCAGAATCTCAACGTAGAAGTAATATTTTCAGGCCATACACAAGGCTGCCCTTTTAATCACAAAGATCTAGAGATTTGACAGTATGATATAAGCATGGAGGTATCTGTGGCACTTGTAAATCTATTTACCAGAGATAAAGGCAGCAATTTCTTTCTCGCTCTTAAGTCTGCAAACAGACAGAACGCACAGGTTATCAGATTCTTTTTATTTTGTCTTCTGCAGGTGCTGAACTATAATAAATTTTGCCACTGCTGGATCAATCAGTCTCTGTTCCTTACTAAAAATTACTTATTTCTCATTTTTTATCCTTGCTTTTGAGTCAAGAGATACATCTCTTTGCTGAAGGTAAAAAGAGGTAAGTCTAGAGGGTAAAGCCCTATGAGGAACAACTGATGGAGCAGGCAGTTTGACCTGGAGGAAAGGAGGCTCGAGGGTGACCTTATCACTCTCTACAACTGCTTGGAAGAGGCTGTAGCCAGGTGGGGATCAGGTTCTTCTCCTGGTAGCAAGAGACAGGATCAGAGGGCACAGTCTCAGCCTGTGCCAGGGGAGGTTCAAGTTGAACATAAGAAGGAATTTCTTCACAGAAGGGATGATTAATCATTGGAATGCGCTGCCCGGGGATGTGGGGGAGTCACCGTCCCTGGAGCTGTTTAATAGAATGGATATGTCACTCAGTGTCTTGGTCTAGTTGATGTGGTAGTGTTCAAAGACTGGGTTCAACGACCTCAGAGGTCTTCTCCAAGCTTATTGATTCTGGGATTGTGGGACTCTGTATGACAGATAAAACTGCCTGCAGTTACGTGACAAGTGCTGGATATGTCACTGTTCCAGAGTGTGATTAAAAGTAAAAGACAGCTGACTCATTTGTCACTGTAACTCACAAGTGTAAATTTGCTAACAAAAGCAAAGGGTTTTCCTGAGGTGACACAGGTTCCTGCACCTCCACATTAGGTCCTTCCCAGCTACCAATTCTCTCTAAGCCTTCTCTTTCCCATACACAAAAGCTGTGCTGCACCACTACTAAATGATGGAGTTGTGAGCTTTTGTAGATCAGAAATAATGATGTGGTGGACTGGATAAAAAGTTTTCCTGATGTGTCTTTATTTGGCAATGAAATTAGTGCTAGTTTTAGAAGTTACTGTTTCTAAACTATTGGAGAAAACATGTTGCTTATTGCAGGATCCTTGCCACTGTCAATGTCTCTAATATCAGTACATATACATGCCTTTTCAGAGTACATCAATTTACACACAGTTAATTCTGAAATTTTACTTCTAATCAATGCTGAAAAAGACCTCTCTGAAGGAGGGCATACATGAAACAATGTAAGAGGTACCATCTGCTGGGGTTCTGTCCTGAAAAACAGGCATGTTATTCCTGATCAAAATGCGGCTCATAAACCTTTCCCCCATCTGACTGTAGTAACTGTTGTTGAACTCAAGTGTTCCACAGAACCAGGAACATCTTGCTTGATAAAAGCAACAAGATGTCACAAAAGCACTGAAACTGACATTCTGCAAAAGCATCTGCACTGAGGCACATACCTGAGAAAGAAACAGCTAAAGTTCCTTCACATACCTAGTCCTTGAAGTTAGAAAACGTATTATTATCATGTGACAGAAAGAAGTTATAGCAGACTACACTTTTCAGTCTGTACAGTGATTTTATGGCATTGAAGGAACTAGATAGTGCTTGATTTTTCTAACACTGTGGAAGCCCATCCCTTTGAAAGTTAATCACCTAGCTTTATTTAGTGAGCAAAGAACAATGGCTTTCTGGGCAAAACTGACAAGTTTTTTTTCTGGCTGTTCATTTGATACTCCCCACTTTTAGACTGAAAAGTGATATGTGACTTCAATTTGCTAACAATGGCTCCCACGATAACGATGTGATGTGTCTGACACGATGTCTGATGCATAAGCATTTTGGGATTTGTTTTGTAAGGCAGTACCCCAAATGAAAAAATACCTTGTGGTCTTTGGATCTTTAGAGGTGATTGATTTGTATGCAATAGATAGATTTACTTGCCTTCTTCATGTGCTGATTAGATGTTATTACCAAAAATAGGCAAAAACAAATATTAGGAAAGCCGTGTTCCAAGTAGATTCTGAGAAAGTATCCAAAAAACAAAGTCTCAATTTGGGATGGATACACTACATTCTGACTCTGGCTGGGAGGCCTGGAAAAAGATCTATTTGCTTGCTAGACTCAGAGAGATTCAGAGCTGCTTCCCCCAAGGAATAAAATACCTATGGCTTCAAAGCCTGTTATTACAGGTAATTCCTGGCTGCACTATGGTACCACAGAGAAATGCCAGACAAAGATCTGGGCTCTGGACAGACATTGTCTGATCTCCCTCTTTCCTTGCATACGGTGTCATTTTCAGAAAGCCTTTAAACCTTTTTTTGTGATGGCAAATGTTTAAAACATCAGATTTTGCTGGTTTACGTCCTTTCTGGGTACTGGAGATTCTGATGTTGCAGTTGCAAAGGGCGGGGGGAGGGGGAGTACCTCTTTCTGTTCCCCCTAAAGCAGATCCTGTTAATTAAGTGTGAAGGCTGCTTTCAGCCTGGAGTCCCCTCTTTCTGGTCTCCTGTTTCCTCTCCCTTGCGTCCCTGTCTTTACTCCCCCACATTCTTTTGAATCCCTGCTACTCTCACCTGTCCTTCACGGGCAGGCAGCCCATTCCCCACAGTCCTTTGGATCCACAGGGTTAATGTGTATCTCTTTTGTTCCTGCTGCCTAACGGGTTGTTTTTATGTATACACATATTTTTAAAACTGTAAAACTGTAATGTTTCTTTTAAAGAAATAACAAACAAACAAATAAACAAATAATCAATAAAAATAACAATAAAAGAAAATATATAGCAGACCTTAGTTAGATGGCTAATCCAAATGTGGTGAGAAGTGGGAAAAGAAAATTACGTAATTTCAATTATATTAGTTTTCACCTATTCTGCAGGCTCTCCTACTACTCATTTCCATTCATTTTGGGCTGAGTTTTTCAATATACACAGTCTTTGAAATGAAGAATTTTCTGCTGTTTTCTTCCCATCCGAAGACATGGATTAAGCTATCTTCAATCACAAAACTTCAAAGCCAAAATCAACAGAATAAGTCTCAGCGGAGATATTGATGCCAGTAAGTCTACTGAACAAATGATTGCCAATGCTTAGAAGAAGGCACACAGACAGTGGCCTTACAGAGATGATAAAGAAGGAAAATGCCATAGGGAAATGAAGTGCAGAGGGACTTCTTTAGACTACTCAAGACTATGTTGAGAATGAATTCTGGAGCTGCAACAGGACTTAGTACCACAAAACAGTAAATTCACTGCCACTCAGGCACCTCTAACCAATATTTCCTCCCTCCCTAAAGTCAGACATGCCAGATGTATTTATAACATATATACATTATTAATCTATTTCTAGAAGTGCCTTCAATAGTGTCAACCAGCTAAAGAACTGTTCTGAACCCTGTTCCACTGCAAAACTGCAAACTGTCACAAAGAGAGACTCGAAGTGAAGCTTCTTGTAGCCAGCAAGGCTTGCACTAACTAGTACCAAAAATGGGTGCTGTCAAATTCTGCCATGGCCTCTGGAACAAAATGTGTGCTCAGGCGGCCATGGCTTTACCCAGCAGAGCTGACATGTCCTTGGCTTTGGCCTCTGGGTCTGCCACCTGCTACTTCTGGAAGGTGAAAATTTGTGTGAAGGGTTTGGCATGTCTAGAGCAATAATGCTGTCTTATATTGTTTCTCCAATTTTGGAAGATTGTATTCTCCCTGTAGGGAAGGGGACTTATTTAGGGAAAATACCACCTTTAGCCCACAGTAAACTAGAAACCAAATGACTCTGCCTTCCCTTCTCATTCTCATAGCATGTTTAGGAAACAAATTTTCCTTGTTTGACTTTCCTAGACTGTTTTCCTAATTCTACAATAACCCTCTAAATTAGAAGCAATAACCCTCTAAATTAGAAATTGAGTGAGCTGATGAAGCAGCTTTGCATCTGGCAGTTTTATTTGGGCTCCTTTTTTCCCATAAAGCACACATGGCAATTGTACTGAAGAGCTAGTTTTCCGTCTTGATCTTTTTATAAACCTGTCTGACGCATTTCCTGAGGAAGTATTTATGTCAAAAGAGATTTAAATTGTTTCTCTTCTCAAATGCTTTAAGGAGATTTCTTTTCTTAAGCGCTTTGCTTTAATGAAAGATAAATTGTAATCCAAATTAACTGCACGAGTGAAAGTGACCCTGACAAAGCATGTTCTTAAGTACTTGTTTGAATTGGAGCCAAATAATCAATAGTTGCTGTCAGGAATCTCTCAAAAATGAATCATTCTGTTACCAAATCATTTATGTTAATTAATTTGTATTGAAAGTTTCATGGTAGTACCTACATGATGACAGTACTACATACCATGGTAATGGCTGTTTGTGCTTATCCATGTGGATAAAAAAAGGAAGGAAGACTTATAAGAATCTTCAATTCGCAAATTTCAATAATCACTGAAGGTAGAGAGCAGGGGAGAAAACAGCACTAAAAGAAAGCATTAAAAATCTACTCCCAGTAAACAAATTTTATTTTTGCCCACGGCTGTCATCCACCTAAGAATTGGGTGAAAGATACATTATCCACTCACAAGAATAGGTACAATATTGCTTAAAATCTTTTTAGGATCAAAATGAATGAATCTGAATTTGATGTGACACCTTGGCTCTTTATTCCTGTAGTCTATGCATATGATTTTTCAAAAGAAATTTCAGTTGAGTTTTGTGATAAAATTAATGACATTCTGTTGTGTAGCTTTTTTATGGTCTACCAAGAAGTTGCCAAAGACCAAGAACAGTTCAATGAGGAAGAATTACTTAGTTTTGGTTTTTCATAAAGGAAAGTTCTCATCCTTTCCTGGTCAAACATAACCTTAAAAATGTAAATGAGCATTGACAAATGATAGAGGTGTTTTTTCCACCTGAAGCTCAGCAAGAATGAATGTGAACTTCTCAGGCCAGCTAGGAGAGTTATTTGAGTCCCTGTGGCTCAAGGAGGACTCGAAAGTCCTTTTTGAAAACGGTATTGGATTGATGAACTTGCTTGAATGGAGTCTGAAATTTCTCAGGTCTTTCTCCATGGGGTCTATCTGCAGTCTTACTAATTTAAATCCTTTAGTAGGCTAAAGAAACTATATTGTGAGACTTTTTCATCCATTAAGCATTTTCTAAGACAAATCTAGAAATAATTTTATCAGGTCCAATACATTTGTTAAAAGTATATTTGTCCTGATTGGGAACAGAGGTTGTGTGAGTAATTTCTTAGCATACTATGTTGTAAGGAATTTGTCAGGATTATACAGTTATAGATTTGTATCACCAACAAGTACAAGTACATCACAATCTACTCAGGTTATCTTTTTTCTGGCTTATGAAGGCAGAAGAAGGAAATCCTTTTCTATTAGATTTACATATTGAAATTGCTGCCACGGGGAGAAAAATCAGAGCCCCCACAGCAGACAGACAACTCTGAGCAACTGCAATTGCACAAGTAGTTTCAGTAGAGGACATGAGCCATGAAATCCTGCTGTATTCAGACGCTGGTGTTCCAAAGTAGCTCCAGGCTCTGTGGGAATGTGTGACAGGCGTGTGTGCAGCTCAAGAAACCAATACAAAATGCCTTCCCTCCTCAGGTTGCTTTGCTTCCTTTTTTATAGCTGGAGGGAAAAAAGGAAAAAAATGTGGGATTTAAGATACAGAATGTATGTTGTGGCACTTTAAGTTTGAGCCGTAATGAAAACAGAGCAAAAGCCTTCTCTACAGTGGTGCACACAGACACCAAAAAAAAATAAAAATAAAAGGCTCTGCCAGAGACATGGTCTGAAATTGTGCCAAAGATTTCAGGTTGGCAAATTAGCAAAAGAGCCAGATAAATCAGAATGGGTGTAACAGGTCTCATCTATTTCAGCACAGCTTAGCCTCTTTACTATGTCATTGTCATCAATACACAAAAATACTTAGTTGCAGGAATAAGACTGTCTCACTAAGCAGAACCAAAAAGAGGAAAACAAAAGAATGGCAGGAGAAGTGTGGCAATAACTGTGCAATAGTAATACAACTGAACTATTTAAAGGAAGGCAAAAATATTTTATATACCGAAAGCAGAAAAAATATGGTCTTATTTTATAAAATAATTTAGTTTCCTGGTTTTGATTTACATTTACTCATAACAGCTGCCTACAGGTCAGATAACATTAGCATTCAAAAGCCAGCCCTAATGAAATAAATCCTGCAGTTAATATTGGTGTTAATTCTATTTCATGCTTTTGGGCTCAGCTGCATAGAGAATTGTTTAAAATGGAAATGCCTTGAAAACATACTCTACAATATGCACAAATACCCACAATCTGCCATCAAAGCAAAACCCTGAAATGTATTTCTTCTCACAAAAAAGGTACAGTATGTACAGTATATAAAACTCCATCAAAGACAAGCCTAGTCCCTACGCCTGCAGAAAGTCTGGGCACAGCTGAGACATTTTATCTCAGCATTGTGGGAAATGTGTCATACAGAGAACCCTTGTGCAGGATCTGTGAACATCTGCTGGTTTCTCTTTGCAGGGCAGGAGCTAGTTGGATCTGCCCAAGGCAGTGTGCCAGGCTAACTGTGAATTTTCACATGAATCTCCTCTTCTTTGTCTCCACAAAACTGAGGGCAAGCAACCAATGCACAAGCTGGAACAAGGCACCCTCCTAGAAATACAGCTGAAAGATTTTGAGGCACTTAGAAAATGAGGTAACCGAAACCCTCAAGTAACTGTGGGCATGTGTCCACTGCCCACCAGAGCATGGTGCCAGCAGCAACAGTGAAATACAGGCCAGGTCTGGAAGCTGGAAACCTGGAACACTTGAGCCAAGAAGCTTTGTGGCCACTATGGTGCAGTGCTCCTGCCACCTCCTGTGGTGGTAGGCTGGGGCTTCGATCTTTCTGTTAAAATTCTCCATTTGGCTTTGAAGAAGCAAGTCTAATCTGAACTGAACTCCCTGTGGTCACAAAGGGGATATTTCAGTAGAGAAGGACATTAATGGAGTTAAGGATTACTTTGTTTTTAACAGTTTCACAGTAAAGATGGACAGAAATCATTACAATGTGCAATAGGATACGTGTAATGGATAATGCTGCCTTCCAAAATCAGGCCTGTTGTGTTAAGAAGACTACTGGTCACTAGGAAGCCAAACAGGTTCGATGGATACTTAATGTAGAGAAAACCTCAAATCCTGGTAGAAAATAGTGCGTATGTGTAGTATTTGGGAGCTTTATTCTCCACTTGAGAGATTAAAATAATTTACATTGACTTTAGCAGCATTCTTGCTGCTGGAAGTGGGAACTGAGGATCCACCTAACTGACAGAGAGGTAACACAAGTGCCCCACTAAAAGGTGTGGCCTTTCAAGTATTTTTCTTGATGCTACACTGCGAGAGTTCAACTAATGGCTTTACACAACAGAAAAGTCATTGCAATGCAGCAGATTCAGACACTTTTTGTTATTCTTGGCATTCAGCAATGATTGCACTTCCAAAGTAAGGCCACTTGTTTTTTACCTGTGCTCACCAATATTTAAAAAAAATACTTTCATGACTGTCTTGCAAGACAGACTGTGTGGAGTGCAGTTTTGATCTAACACCAAGTTTGTACTCGTACATTCACAGTGACGTTGGTAGAATTAAGCCTGCTTTACACCCACGGAGATGAAAGGAGAATCAGCGCCTCACTGTCCTTTGCTAATTGAATGGGAGGGTGACAGGATAATTTCTGTGTAGAAGAGGATACTTGTTCACAGGATGTCCCTTTGCCCCTTTCTGCCTCGGTGAATTTCAACTTACTATTTGCAAGCTGTGGTAGGAATCCATGGACTTTTTCTCAGAGGACTTCACAGAAGAAGCAAGCGTATTTCCAGCGGACTCATATGAGCTGACACACATTAACTGGAAAACGTCACAATTGATTTAAAAAAAGGTGTTCTGTATGCTGTCCTCGTAGCTGTCCCGTAGCTTACCGGACTCAGCGAGAAAAACAGACTGACCCGCGGTGTTCTCACAGTGAATGGCAGCAGCGGAGGTGGTGTTAGGGCCCGTGTGCGGCCGGCACGACCGGCAGTGCCGCAGGTGCGGCCGCGGGCAGC